>SNQJ01S0010044.1:17900-78296 GCA_010110895.2 Picea sitchensis | reverse complement strand
ATGCTGGCATCCTTACACGGGAACCCGTTCACATTAACTGCAATATTCAAATATATATAGATGAGATATATTATTCACATCGCATACCCAACGCATGAAACCCTAATTAGCAAACGCATCGCTACATATTACATACCTTTACTAGTCTTATCAGCGACGCAGAAGTCTTGCTAAGGATCTGCATCACCTGCACATTGAGACATGGATGCAGTTCCATCACCCCACGGAGTTCCGATACGAAGCACATCAGCATTTCGAAGTTTTAGCGTGGCTCGTGGCAGTGGCATTCGCATTTGGGGGCAGAGACAAACAACAGCTTCAAGGTATTCATGGAGCGCCCTAGGCGGGACTTTTAAAATTCGTCTTGGCGGAAGATTCAAATTCAAATATTAACGCGCCTTTAATAAATTGAAACGATCCACAACGCACTTTAATGGTCATCCATCCATATCGTATGTATGCACATTCTGATGGCGATTCTGGGAGTATGGGCACATGCGATTGTGATGGAATGGGAGTATGTATGGACATACCCGGTCTGTCAGAGATACCCACAAGGTACATCAAGCAGGAGTCCCAATGATTGGGCTCCTGCATGGTGGATAGCCTTCGTCGGATATTGCTTGCCCCTCTCTACCATCATTTAGCCGCAAAGTCAACGTTTGACTTTTATCTCAGAATAACCCTCTCTACAATCTATGAGAACGCACAATAAAAAAGTGAACGGATGACTTTGTGGCTCGGTACTGGTGTAACTCGAATATACAATTAGGTTAGGAGTGGCCGTGGAACAATGTACATTTTTTTTTAAAGAAAAAAAGAAATGAGTTAAGGAATGTTACAAACAATATTGCCAATTTCCATAACATCGTGAACGGCACGATTCATGCCAAGTACTTGCACATGCCCCCTGGATTATTGATTTGGTGCAACCACATCACAAAGAGTTTAAATAAATCGAATATCAATTGACTAGATCTATCGTGGAACATTCAGATCGTGGCAAGCACGGTTGGCTGCCAGTTCACTTTTCTAATAACAACCCGACTCCCGAGCAACGATAATATCACCGACGAATTTCAAATCCCACCACTTGGCGACTAATATGAATCCACGGTAATGAACAGAGAACCCAATGCATTCGCACTCGATAGCCAATAAGAAGAGTTTATGAAAAGCTTCATCCTCTGTATTAAAGAGCTATCTCGTTTATGAAAAGCTGATTTCGTACGACATGATCTGACCTAGTCACAATTACATCGATATCGGATGAAGGCGGCTGACCCCAATACAGCGGTGCAAAGAAACCGGGACTTGTTATATATTCGTACGAATCCGTCATACATAAACCTCATGGTCTTATCCCATGTCACCTCCATTGAAATCTTCATAGTTTCCATTGCTATAAAAAGTGTTCTAATCTCAGAGTGGTGAGCATTTTCCCTGTTGGTATTTCCAGCACGGCAATGGCGTCGAAACATCTGATTATAATGGCACTCAGAATCGTGAAATCCCTTGTCCTCTTCGTGTTTCTACGACCCACATTGGCCCTCCAGGTGGGATTTTACAACACCAAGTGTCCGCATGCTAAAGGTAATAATGTACCAGAGAAAGCAGCATTCCCAAACCAATCGGTGAGAGGATTTAATATAATCGATGCAGCAAAAGCCGCGGTTGAAAAGAAATGCCCGAGAGTTGTGTCTTGTGCTGATATAATTGCACTTGCTACCAGAGACGCTGTTGCCCTGGTATAAATTTCCTTCAAATTTGCGATCTTCAACATCGATTTCGTTTTACTATCAGTAAACTAATCTGTTAATCCATGTTAATCGGTATCTATTAAATAGCCACACACATTAAAAAAAGTTATAAACAACACTTGGCTTCACTGGATGCAATAACAGAAACATACTAACTTGGTTGAAACTTTGACAGGCAGGTGGGCCACAATACAGTCTACCAACGGGAAGAAGAGATGGAAGGATTTCTTCAATAAACGATGTGGATTTACCCGGTCCCAGTTCACTCGTTTCTGATGCAGCTGCAGCATTCTCGGCCAAGGGTTTGAACATCGCAGATATGGTCACTCTGCTCGGTTAGTATTATTAATATTTTACACATCCACTTAATTTAGGTACAAGCTAATTAATTTTTAATTAAGTGAATTCAAAGGATACTTATGTAATTGTATTGTTTATTTTCGTATACAAAGATGAAGAGAAGCTAATATTTTCTTTTGGGTTCAACTCCAGGCGCGCATACGGTGGGGAACTCGCTCTGTAGTTTCTTTAGCGATCGACTATTCAGTTTTCAAGGAAGTGGGAAGCCGGATCCTACTATGGATCCCGCATTAGTGGCGAGGTTGAAGAAAGTCTGCCCATCTCCGACCTCGTCGTCAACACAGAACCCCAACGTATTTCTGGATCAGAACACTTCGTTTATCTTCGACAACAGCTACTACAAACAACTGCAATTAAAGCATGGAATTCTTCAAATTGATCAGGAGCTTGCCTCTGACAGCTCAACCAAGAACATGGTAACGAGCTTTGCCACTGATGGAAATGCGTTTAGTAAGAGCTTCGTAGCCGCCATAATAAAAATGGGGAACATTGGGGTATTAACGGGCAACAACGGAGAAATTCGAACTAATTGCAGAGCCGTGAATTGAGCATCGTTTTCCTACTTAAGGTCACGGACGGACGGACGGAAATACATTCAGGTTCCCAAAATTGAATATGTAATTGTAATGCCATGTACTCTTATTCTTATCGAATATCGCATATTACTTTGAATTGATCATCGTCTGGCTGTCCTGATTCTGCGCAATATTGAACACTGATTGTGCGCAATATTGAGTTCAATATTGAAGCTTTAATTACTTTATCGATGGATAGATACACACTTTCCCTCCCTTCCTTTGAAAATCAAAATCAGAGATCCAACGTCTGGGCAAATCCCACCATACCAATACATCGTAAAGAACCGAGTCATTAAAATTCATTGTATCAGCTTGGTCATTTTTTTTGAGTGGGATTCATTCTTATTAGTGCCATTTCAACTTTTCATCATCTCACTTGTAAGTTATATTCATTTCAAATTAGTTTTTTATGTAATATTTGAAAAATTATCATTAAATATGACATATTAATTAATATATAAATATAAGTCGGTCAGTTTAAGTTAATGATGGTCTCTCATGAGATCTTAGTGGAAATGTAAACCTGGAAAAACAAAAATAATTTGAATAATTAGTTTTCCCAATATACAACTTTTAATCATAAAATTTTTGAATAACTATGTTAGATTTCATTTTTTCTAACATTGGAATCTTATTTTTCCAACAAAATATAAGGTATGGGTGATTGCAAGAAGTTGGTGGACGATAAAGTGACAACGGGGCAAGCAGGAATGCATTCCTGATGTGACAAGTTCGGAAAACCTCGAACCTCCACTCAGTGAGCCAAGTAGGAAAGTTCCCAAGGACCCGTGCAAGTTCCTAAAAAAAATTGAAATAAAAATAATGCGCACAAGCTTTAGGAATGTGAACATGTTCCTAAAGCTCCCGCGTGTTATTAGGAATAGGAGCACACACGTGTTCCCATTNTGTGTCCATATACCCCCCCTCTCCTTCGCTCCACCCCTCTCTCTCACTCTTTAACCCTTCCCCCCACCCCCCTTTCTCCACCTTCCTCCCTCTCACCCTTCCTCCCTCCCTCCCTCAGTCTCTCCCTCATAAAAACTTCTTTAGATATCTCTCTCTCTCCCACCCCACCAATGAGTGGAGGGATATGGCCTTGGCATGAAGGCGTTTAGGGTAGAGGAAAGAGCCCAATGGAAGAGGGAATTGGTGGCCAAAGGCAAATGGGGATGTAGGTAGAGGAAAAGATGAATAATCCAAGGGCAAGGGTGAGGAGGTGAGGGAGAGACAAATAATATAGGGAGATATGTGAGACCAAGGGAGGAAAGCATGAGAGGGTAGGATTGGAGGAACAAAGAGGGAGGAGGTTAGAAGAGGTGAATCATCTATAAAGGAAAGGAGGGATGAGCCAAGGGGGAGGGGGTAGCCAGATGAAGGGGGAGGAGGAGAGGAGCCAAAGGAGGACTATATGGGAAGGGAAGATGTGGTGGGATATGGAATTGAGAATAGGAAGAGGGCCACGGGGTAGGGAATGAGGAGTAGTGAGAATGAAGTAAAGGAGGGGAAATCCATTAGAGGATTGGGAGAGAAGGTGATAAGAAAGGGAATGTGGATGGGCGTGAGAGGAAAATGGTGAGGATGAAGAAGAGATGGAGATAGGTGAGACCAGGAGAGGTGGGCATGAGGGGGTTCAATGAGAGGGAGAAAGGGGGAGGAGGTGAGAAACAGTGAAAGGTAGATGGGTAGGGGAAGGGGGGTGGCAGGTATGAAGGATAGGAGGAAGGAGTCAAGGGGGAGGTTGAGGCAGGATGAAGGGGGAACTAAAGAGGAGGAAAGGTAGTGAGGGTTGGGCAGAAAGAAAGGGGGGATGTGGTGGGCTAGTGGAGGGTGGAGATGAGGGGTAGAGGGGGTGTAGGGGATGAAGGTGTTAGGCGAGGATGTGAGCAGAGAGGGAAGGTGGATGGGTATGGGTGGAAAAGGGTGAGGTGTGAGAAGAGGCAGATATATGTGAGACAAGGGGAGGTGGGTATGAGGGGGTAGTGTAAGAGAGGCGAAGGTGGAGGAGGTGAGAAGAGGAGAAGGGTGGATTGGTAAGGGGTGGGAAATATGTGAGACCTGTGGTATTTTTTAAGGATTAAAATATTATACCTTATTATTGTGTTGTAGGTTATTATTTAAAATTAAAAAAATCATATATATAGATATGTATGAGAATATTCAATAAAAAACACACAATTTACTATTAAATCTTGTAGATTTTGGCTAAGCATATTTTGCATAAAAAAATTAGGCAAATTTTTAAAGTGAAAATGGTGCCCTAAAAAATACCCCAGTGAGACTAGGAGGCATGGGCTTGAGGGTGTGGGGCCAGAGGGGTAAAGAGCGAGGAGCTAAGAAGAGGAAGATGCAACATAAAATTTCCTAGAGTGCATGCTTGTTCTTTTCATTTCAAATTTTTTTCAAGCATGAGTGACAACTCTAGCATGCATACTTGTTTTCTAAGTTGGTTGCCTCAAATATAGGTTTGGGATGATCAACATGGTGGTTTGGGTTGCAAACCAATTGTAGACGAAACTACAAATACATAGAGAGTCTTATTCAAATTTAAAATATACATTTTTTTTTAAATAATATTGTTTACTATTTTTATTACATTTTTGTCTTATATGAGAATCTTAAAATGCATACCCTTTTTATTTCTATAAGGTTTTTTAGCCACAACCATTTTAAAAAATAAGTTATATCCCCCATTAGTGCAAACTCACATCTACAATCTAAAAATAGTACTCATGAAAGGCCTTGTAATTTCAAGGACATATTGACTTCCATAGTACTCATGAAAGGCTCAGGTTTCAAGGACATATTGACTCCATTATATATATATATATATATATATATATATATATATATATAACATTAAAAATTTGGAAAAAATAGGAGAGCACAAGAACAATGTGTTCTTTATAATCCTACAAAAAAAAACTAAGGAAATTCCATCATTTAATTCCTCAAAATCGTATACATTTTTATAAATTAAAATTATATATTCAGAAAACTAATTAATTTCCTACATTTCATTTTTTTACATCATATTCAAATTACATCATTCCTCCAAGTTGAGATATTGTTGGTTAATTTATTCCAAGTTTCTTAGGTGGGAGTGATTTATAGAAGTCAAGCCCAAAAGATAGAGTAAGATTGGGGTCATTTTTGATGTATTATTATTATTTAAGACATTAAAGTAATGAATTTTTTAATTAACAAGTGAAAATACAAACACATTAATTTTTTATATTATAAAATTGTTTTACAATTTTTTTTTCCCAAGGTAAGAATTAGGGGGAAACACATTAGTACTTGTTGACCAAAATTTGGTCAGTTATATTTTTCTTCTCTTGCATTAATAATTTTTTATTTATTTTTGAACTATTATAAGTTCATTGTGTAGCCCTCAATATCAACTTTGCCGCACATTTTTCAGATCGAAAATTCAAGTTCGTGTGATCAAGATGTCTACGTTTAAAGTTTAAGTGAAAAATGATGCTTTTCTCATGTGAAATAAGACTAATTGTTCATAAATATATACACATTTTCTCAAACCCAAAACCCTTGGTATCCATAATTTCTATCGTGTTCAAAACCCATAAAAATAATTCTCCACTTTTCTAGCATCTCTTTTTCCCTCTTCCTATACATAGTCTTATTTTAGAAATATTTATTTCTTACCCCTCCATTCCTCTCACTCTATATCCCACACTTAGAAATAAATTAAAAATACTCACAATCTAGTTACCCCCTCACCACTCCATACTTAATATATATATATATATATATATATATAATTCCTTTCGGACTCTCGTACTCACCGCACTCCCCAACTCGACACTCTACTCACTCACCTTACCCTCCTTTTTATTTCATACTTAAACTTTTTATACCTTTCGGACTCTCAAACTCTAAGACTTCCCAACCCCCTCACATCCCTCACTCCTACGAGTCCAAAAATCCACCCCCCTTATTTCTCCCCTCCCCTCACCCTACATCATCTTGATCTCACCCACTCCCTAAATTTATCCCTCTCCCTCACTTTCCTTCCCCACCTCACCCTATGTCACTCCCCAAATATGTTCCCCTCATTTCTCCCTCCTCCTCACTTCCGCCACCTACAAACTACCTCCATCACTTGCCCTCTTTCCTACTCTCGTTCACTCTCCCTTTTAAACATCTTACCTTAGTCCCTTTTAAATTATTTAATTTCCAAACCAATTAAACCTTCCTACATGGACACCTGTGAAAAAATGACAAGTGGCAGCATGATAATGGTGCCATATGGAGACTCATGAATGGGTAACATGGAAATTTTATGAGAGTGACACAAGGCACACTTTTATTGGATAGACATGACAGATGTTTGACCTATCATATGAAGACATGTGGCATCTAATCATTGGTGACATATGACAGTATACCAGTGGTGACACATGGAAATATTCAGTTGGTGCATCAACATGGTGATTCATCGGTGTTGACTAGGCAGGTTGGTGATTGACTTGGCATGAAAAATTAGTATTTTATTCAATAATTTTCTAATGGCCGAATCCTCCAAGATCCATTATCTTGTATCTTCTTTGTTTCTTGTCAACTATATCATACACTTAACATTATATCCCACTAATACATTCCTATTCCCATGCATGTGAGATAATATTCATGAAAAAAAATTGAAATTACTAAAGGAAGGACGAAATTCATCCAAGGGATGAGATTTTCCCATCAATTTTGATCAACGGTCTCTAAGTGTCAATCTTGCGGAGGATATAACTTGTTCTCCGGGTAACGGATCATGTAAACTTTATATCGTTGGAAAGGTATTTTGATGTAGAATATGATGATACAAGTTGCGAGTGCTAAATTTTCCACATGTTTTCCATAAATTAAAATATCAATCAGTTATATCTTGAGATCCGAGGAAGGGATTTGGGAAAACTTTATATAATTGGAAAGCTAAGACAATGAATATCACATATGAAGTCATTTCCAAGGCTAAAAGGTTGACTATCATTCCAAAAAAATTAAAATGCAATCTCCCTCTTTAAAAGAGAAATTAATTAAATTTTGAAAATAAAAGTTTATTAAAAAATGAAAGGAAACCATTTAAAATTTCAGATGTTAATAATGTGAATTCATTAATAATCACTTAAATTAGTCATTGATTAAATAATATGTTTCAAAATAAAAGTGTATGGGAATTTCAAGAGAGAAAAAAACCCTAACTACTCAAGTAAGTTATAAAATCTCATCTTAAAAAGAGAAGAGGGGCATCATCAAAAAAAAAATCAGAATTGCCAGAGGGGAAGGTAAAAGGATCAGAGAAAGAAGAAAGTACAACCATGAATACTCAACCAAGCTTCTGATCAAAGAAAATAAATCTCCATCTTCTCCACTCTTTCTATTCATCTACACTATTTTTGATAGCTTTATGCTTGAGTCTCTCAATTTGGCACAAGGTTGAATTCTTGAGTGTTATTCTTGTATTCTTCCAAAATATTTTTTTTGTATGATCATGGAGTATTTACAACCATACACATTACTATGATAGCTTTTGTAATGAATAACATTTTTCATGAATAAAACTTCATAAACAATTGTTTATGAGTTGATTTCGATTGTATATTGTAACTTTGAGTCTTAAGTATGAGATATTTGAGAATGACCCAAATTCTCTTTTGATATTGATAGTAGTACTCTTTTAAAATTCTTTGAGATGATAAAATTATTCTCTCCTATTTTTAATGAGGAAGACATGGATGCATTTATATATGATTAAGAATATTGTGTATGTGATGCTAATCACAAAGAAATTATGATGTTAAAGCCCTTCTTCAATCTTTTCAATTGTTTGAAGACTTATTGTTGCATACAATGATTGGATTAGGTTATTGAAGAAACATATCATTTTATAATTTCAAGCAGTAAACATCTAGGGTTGGTTTCCTTAGAATTCTCATAATCCAAGATATCACATATATATCTTTTATCTGAAGAGGAGTACTGCCTCTTTAAAAACGAAGGAGGATTCATATCCTCGTGAGGTTGTCGTTTCGGTCCTTGATGGATTCAAACATCAGCAACACTTCCCCACTTTGTGGATGGTAAACAGGGTAACCCTGATTACAAGGCCTAACCCCAAGGGGAACAAGGTATTTGAACCCGTGACCTCCTCCATAGAAGATAGCTTCATGTAATCACTTGAGCTAACCCCTGGGGCTATTTTTTTACAAAATCATGTTATTTTGTTTTTAATATATAAATATATTGAAATATATTTAAAAAATTAATAAATTTTCATCGAAATATTGTGATAAATTTTTTGTAAATTATTAAAATCTATTAAATTTCTATATCTTCTTAATAAATAAATATAAAAGTATGTTATCAATAATGTAAGGTCTAATTAAACTTTATATTCTAATATTTTTAATGTTAGTACAATTATTCTACTAATACTCTACATTAAAATATAGAACCATCTGCCATTATAACCTAAATGGAGGGAGACCGAGTTTACAATGGGTAAAATAAATGCCACTAATGATATTGGATATGTTTAGGTTAATGTTCATGAAACCAAAAAGGAGAACATTATGTCTATTCATGAGTTATCCTATGATATGCTAAGCTTATAAGAGTATAAACATAACAAAATGATGGAGTCAAACTCTTCTTACAAGTCAATGAAACCCTTGTTTTTCATAGTTGTATAAAGTTCCTTGTGCATACCCTCCTTGTTAGGTGATTCAACATCCTTTGTATCATAACTCCCATCCTCAGAATTCTAAATAATAGTAATCAAACAATCATATTAATGTTATAAAAAATAAAACTTATCAAATATTTGTTCCATTTGGGATAACTTCAATATAATGTCTTGGGTCTATTGACTAGTAGTTTTCAATGCATAAACCATGATTCCTTAACCCACTAGTACAATTCTAGGAGCTTGAAATACTTGGAATTTATTCCACTAGTATGGCTCGAGTCTGGGAGGCATGGTTGAATTTACATTTCAATGACAACATTGGGAATTCACCCATGTTCTTCTTGGACCCTTTCTTTCTTTGATATATACCACTTTCCCTCTAACCTTTGTAGAGAATCAAAGTGGATAAACTTATGTAGTTTTCTACATGGGGGTAATTTATTTCTATTAGGGATGTCCACCTGTGTTTTGATTTCCCTGAGTTTTTTCTAAGAGGGTCACCACAGTAGGAGGACTCAACCATGTGTACACTTATAGAAACTCATCAACAAAGTTTATCATCCTAGAGCCTACTCACCAATAAAGACTTCAAAGTCGAATTCACACCTACCAACTAAGAGAGTCATTGAAGAGTGAATAAGGTGAGCCTTCCTAAACCTACATTAGGCCTTTATAACCTCTTATTCTTCCATCATTACATAATTTTTCTCCTTAAAAAATGGGCAAGGATATGTTAATTATGTTGTATGGAAAATGTAACATCCCCTCTATAATCCCCAGTTTAATTAATTCTTATATAGATATAATACATGGCTATGACCAAGTGATGTATATGTGAATTGTATTTCTAAATTTTAATAACAAAATGTGATGCTAGATGCTAGAGGATATGGACATAGATGGGGGTTGAATTAATCCACAAGAGAGTGGAAGGTCTAGGAGAATGTCTAAGAGGGGGTTCAAAGGGGGATTAAAAATGTCTATTAATTCAACCCACTTCCTAAACTTACTATTGGTATATGAACATTTATTTATTTATTGGGAGCCCCTAGGGAAAATCATTGAATACATGCAAGAGGGTGGGTGTGAGAAGTCACATACCATAGTTATTGGGAGCATGGGGGTTGAGTAAAATCATTTTGGGGAAGTGTGTGAGTCAAGAAAAAAAAATAGGAGAGGAAATTTGTATGGCCAGTTACAACAGTTTTAGAGAATCAGTTTTTGGCATGAATAGTAAGAAGAGAGTAGAGAAGAAGAGTTGGATTTGGAGCAACCATGGAGGGAGAATTTTGGAACATTATGGAGAATTTATGGAGTGTATTTGGAGAAGAATACTGAAGAGCTAGGTTGTGAGGCCTAAAGAGTGAACTCCTGTGTGACTTGCAAAGTAACAATAAGTGTTGTTGTTTTGTTGGTAGTTTTCTTGGAAGTGAATTTGCTTGAGTTCCCAGCAGAGAGATTCATGGTTACCTGTGCCATAGAGTCCCTAATAAATTAATGGTACACCCAAGGTACTGAGATCAGTGAAAGGGTGCATTCATTGGGTTGGGATGGTTAAGAGAAAGAGACCTAGTGGAAAATCAAAATAGTTATAAGAGAATACCAATGGGTTGTGAGATTTTTGAGTTGTGAGTGCGCAGTGAGAGACCACCCTCTTTTTTTAATTGCTAACCTCATATTGGGGTGACTTGTTGTTGATTTATGGAACAAAAATTCCATGGTTGGGTGGAACGTTCGTCCCAAGAAGTTGGTTGCACAATTGAATTAAAAGATAAGTTTTTATGTGTTTATTTGTTGTATTCATGAGTTAAAATTATTTTGTATTGACTCTGTGTTTGAGAAATATTATATGTGGTTGTGTTAAATTATTTAATTTGAATTCATGTTGTTTTTAGTATGTTGTAGATGCATTTAATTACCCACATATGATTTATATCTTAATCAGTTATCTAATTTTGGACCATTCAACTCACACCTTAGTTACGTTTTCTGTAAGAAGTATCATTTGAAGAAAATAAAACCATCTTCATTCATAACTACATCCAATTTATAGTAAATAAAACATGAAGAATACATTGTCTAAGTTTCTCTGAAGATGCCATTGGTCAACTCAATGGTAGGTCATCTGACACAATTCAAGAGAAGAAAATACGAATATGGGAGAAATAATTGGAGCACACAACAACCGCTAATTTATCATCATTAACAAAAGCATAAGTAGATAGCAAAGCACAGTCTAACTGTGTAACCAAATTTTCTAAAAATAGCCGAACACAAACTTGAAGTAAACTAGACACACCACTAACAACTAATTGGTGTCATAAATGCAACTAAAACTGAACTCAAAGTTCATTAGTAAAGGTAGGGGACATGAGAGATCATTATCTAACACTCCCTCTTAATTTCAATTGTTACAATATTCAATACTAATACTACCTAAGTGTTGTCTCTTAAACTCAAAAGCAATTCTTCCCAATGCTTTGGTGAAGATATATGCAAGATGATCCTTATATCCAAAAAACCGAAGTTTGATTTCACCATTGTTGACAAGTTCGCGAATGAAATGATAGTGAGTGTCAATATGTTTTCTCTTCCTGTGAAATACATGGTGTTTAGACAATTTTATTGCTGATCTATTGTCACAGTAGATAGCAGTTGGATCTTTTTCTACACGTGTAAGATCCATCTAAAGTCTTTGTATCTAAACTGCATGGAATGTTGTTGTAGTTGTTGCTACATACTCTGCTTCTGCAGATGAAATGTTGACAATGGGATGCTTCTTGGAATCCCACAAAATTAGATTTGTGCCTAAATGAAAATCATATCCAGAAGTGTTTTTCATGTCATCAAGATTTTCTGCAAAATCACTATATGTGTATCCTGTAAGTGTGTTGTCTTCAGAATATGTGTACCACAATCCATAATCATTTGTACCTGCAACATATCTTAAAATATGTTTTCCAAATTTCTAGTTAGAGTCCTTGAGTGACTCCATAAATCTAGAAATAAAATTGACTACATACATTAAATCAGGTGTTGTTGCAGTAAGGTACATGAGACTTCCTACAAGTATCTTATATAATGTTGAATCAATTTTTGGTCCATCATCAAGCTTGCTCAATTTTGTACCAGTAGTAATAAGTGTTTCTGTTGGTTTATATTTTTCCATCCCGAACCTCTTGAAGATGTTTGTAGAATACTTTTGATGACATATAAAATTCCTTGAGAAGATTTTGCAACTTCTATTTGCAAAAAATACCTCATGAGACCAAGATCAGTCACCTCAAACTCCTTTTTCATGAATGTTTTAAAATCATCTAATTGCAGATTTCCAGTGTAGATCATGTCATCAACATAAAGACAAACAATAAACTTGTGTTAAATTGTTGATCTGCTTTGGTGTAGAGAGTAGGTTCATTATTGCTTCTGTTGAAACCATTGTTGATCAAGTAAGAGTCGATTATGCTATAGAAAGCTCTAGGAGCTTGCTTTAGACCATACAAGGATTTATTCAATTTGTAGACTTTGGACTCTTGACCTTTAAATTCAAACCCTGGTGGTTCATTATCATAAACCTCTTCCTCTAATATGCTATTGAGGAAGGATGACTTGACATCCATTTGAAATACTGGCCATTTGTTTTGGGATTCAATAACTAAAACAACTTGAATGGTATCTAACCTTGTTGTTGGAGCAAAGGTTTCACCATAGTCAACATCAGGGTGATGACAAAAACCTTTGGAAACAAGCCTTGATTTATACTTCTCTACTTGTCCTTTCTCATTCAACTTTGTCTTGTAAACCCACTTGACACCAATGTTGGTGTTGTCCGTGGGAAGATCAAGAAGATCCCATGTCTTATTTATTTGAATTGCATCATTTTCTTCATTCATGGACTGCACACAATACTCTTCTTTCACTACTTCTTCAAAATACGTAGGCTGACAAGACAAAAAGGCAAATTGAACTTGTTAATCCATGTCATTATCTCCCTCATAGATGTCTCTTAAAAATTTTGTTATTTGATTTCTTGTAGAATAATATGTTTCACTGCTAGAAGAAGAACTATTTGTTGGTTGTTCTTCTTGTCCTTGCACCTGTAATCCTGGCAGGCAAATTGGAGGATTTGTTTTCCCTAATCTTTCCTCCTTTTCTCTGTTTGCTAAATCATCTTCTTTGTCACTCCAAGATTTATCTTCTAGGAACTTGACATCTTTGCTCCATATAAATTTATTGTAAATTAGATTGTACATTCTATAGTCTTTAGACTGTTCAATGTATCTAGTAAAAATACACCTCTCACTCCTATCATCCAAATTCCTTCTCAATTTCTCTGGAACATGAGCATATGCAATGCATCCAAAAACTTTGAAATGAGAGACACTTGATTTAGTGCCACTCCATTCTTCTTGAGGAACCTTTTCGTTCACACTCATTGTAGGAGATTTGTTCAATATGTATATTGAACATGCTACAACTTCATCCCAATAATAATTAGATAAATTATTTGATTTGAGCATGCTCTTGGACATATTCATGATAGTCTTGTTTTTCCTTTCGGCTACTCCATTCTGTTCTGGAGTGCACCATGTTGTGAACTCCCTCTTGATTCCCTATTGCTTGCAAAAGCTTGTAAATTCATCTGAATCATATTCACCTCCTCCATCTGACCTGAGCACCTTGATTTATTTTCCACTCTATTTTTCAACCAAAGCTTTGAACTCTATGAACTTTGAGAAAGTTTCAAATTTGTTCTTGAGAAAGCAGATCCAAAATTTCTTGCCAAAATTGTCAATAAAGGTTATAAAATAAAAACTTCCCCCAATGGATTGGGTTTGCATGGGACCACAGAGGTTTGTATGGACTTGTTCTAGATTCTCTTTTCCTATATAAGAAGTAGTGGGAAAGCTATCTCTATGATGCTTTCCTAGAATACAATTTTCACATGCACTGAATTGTTCATTTATCATTCGAAATCCCTTGACCATTGACTTCTTTTGTAAAACACTAAGACTCTTAAAGGGTAAATGATCATACCTACAATGCCACAACCAAGTTTCATCTATGCTAGATACATTTTGATCATATGACTCTGAAAAATTCACACTTTTCAAATTTAATGGAAACATTCTATTTTTAGTCATTTCTGCCTTTTCTATGAGTCTCCTACTAGGTGGCTTATCTGAGATGAAGCAAGTAGAGCATTTAAATCTAACATCATATCCATTTTCACTTAAGTGTCATACATAGATCAGATTATGCTTAAGATGTGGTACATAGAATACATTATGAATTGATTTCAGTTCATTTTGTCTAGTTAGGACAAGAACAATACCTTTACCATGGGCTTGAACTTGAGACTCATAACCTAGATTAATTTTTATGTGGTCGAACTATCTATGCCTGGAAAAAAAAATTGTTACTCGTCATATGATTGTTGCAGCCACTATCTAGCAACCATAAATCCTTGTTGTGGTCTTCTTCGGTGATCTGGTATGAGAGGAAAATTACCTCAGATGTCCCTTCTTCACTATTGGAGACATTGGCTTTGCCTTTGTTCTGATCTACTAACTTCTTCCTGCATTCACTCTCATAATGTCAATACTTCTTGCAATAGAAGCATTGAATGCTGGACTTGTCTGTCCATTTTCTTCCTCTCCCTCTCTAACTATGAGAATGTCTATGTTGGTATGATTGTCCTCATTGTTCAAGAGGTAAAATTTCTTCAGTATGATGAGAACCTCATCCTCTTAGGACTATGCCTCTGCCTCAACCTCTTCCTCCTCTTCCTCGGCCTCTATTGAGGGAAGCCTAAGTCTGGAAAATTTCTTTGTTAACCAACACAACACTTTCTCAAGAATATTTAGATATGTTATTTCCTCGGCATGCATCTTGAGTTGATTCTTGATTCCAAGCTCCTTGGTCATAAACTGATCAATATTCTCGGTTTATTTCATCTTCAAGTTTTCAAACTCTCTGCTAAGAGTCTAAAGTCGAATGGTTTTAAATTTTTCATTACTCTGGTATGCCAAAGCGAGAGTATCCCAAGCCTCTTTTGCACTGGTTACACCTGTGATTTTTGGAAAAATTGTGTCTTCTACTGAACTTTGGATTAGAAACCTTGCATGTGTTGCCTTCTTTCTTCATGCTTCAAGAGCATTCCTCTTATTATTGTTCATTCTTGTTAGAGTAGCTTGTTTAGTTTCCGTGAAGCCACTCTCAACCGTTTCCCAAGATTCCTGAAATTGTAGAAACGACTTCATTCTGATAGACCAAAATTCATAATTTTTGGTTGTAAACACGAGCCCCTTTGTTTGTCATAAATTGTTGTTGGATTCCATGGTTCTTCTCTCCCTCTTTTTGGCTTAGAGTTTGACCAAAAAATATTTTTTTTTCTTGGTCGCCTTTCCTCCACTGTCTAGACGTGGCCAAGAAAAACGATGTAAGTAAGAGAACCCGATCACTCTTTATCCACTGTCAAGGGGTGACCGGGTGACCAAGAAAGGCTCGCACCTTCTGAACTAGTTAGGGGCGATCGAACAAGCCTGGTCGCACTTTGTACTACGGCAAGGGGTGACCGAACTAAAAAAAATAAATTTTTGAAGAGTCTTTCTTCAAATTTTCGCACCATATTGCACTGAAACTCTCCCCCTATTGTTGTGGGTTGATCAAGCTCCAAATTCCCTTGCAATAGCATGCAAATCACTCTCCAATCTTCAAAGAAAATTTCCTTCTACTCTTCGAAGAAAATTTCTCATGCATCCTCTCATACCATGACAAAATTCATAATATACAAATATGGAAAAAACAATTGAAGAACAGAACAAGCACTACTTTTTCATCATTAACAAAAGCAAAGTAGATTCCAAAGCACATTGTAACTATATAACCAAATTTTCTAAAAATAACTAAACACAAACTTGAAGTGAAGTAATCTGATGTCATAAATGCAACTACAACTGAACTCAAAGTTCATTAGTAAAAGTAGGGGATAGGAGAGATTATTATCTAACATCATCTACGTGGAGCCTTTTCACTAGGTGCGCTTAAGATGTTTCCCTTTAGATGACTCTCAACTTTTAGAACTTCGATAATCATCTCAACTTTTAGAGCTTGGATAAGAAACAACAATTTGCAATTATATACTATATCTTATTGGCTATGTTTGTCTTATTATCCATTGATTCTGTCCAAACACCATGTTAATTATCCACTGATTCTCTCCAAACACCATGTTAAATAGACACAGTGTCATATGCGAGAGGGATCTAGCAGAAAAGTCAACCGTTGACTTTTTGGTTGTGGCTAGCTTAGACACAGAGTCAACCAATGACTTTTTGGTTTTGTCTTCATGTAACTTGAATGCAGGTAAATCTAGATGTCAACACTTACCCGCATCAAAAATTGGAACCATTAAATAGATGTTCTTCTACATAGGGTACCGGTCCAGATATTTAGTTTAATATAGATATAGTGTAATCTACTTAGTGGCTGAGTGGAGAGGGGTTGGATAGGGGTTTGTTGAACTAGCAAATATAACAGTGAAAGAAATTTAATTAGTTATGGTTTATTGAACTAATAATAAATATAACATATAACAGTAAAAGAGATTTAATTAGTTATGGTCAATTGAATATAGGGATTGCATCCAACTCATATACTGGAAAATATGGATACTTCCTTCCAAAATCTAATTAGGACTTGAAATAAGAGGCATGAAGAACAAATAATGGTTTTCATATGACAAGATAAATTTGAAATTCCAAACCTACTGGAATGTACAATATAATAAGGTTACTGGAATGTACAATATAATAAGGTTAAAGTTAAAAATGGTCGTGGAACATTTTTTTATTGTTAACCAAAAAAACTATAAATGAGTTAACTAAGGTTACAAACAATATTGGTTTGGCAATTTCCACAACATCGTGAAGGGCACAATTCAGCGCCATGTACTTGCACATGCCCCCAGGATTATTGATTTGGTGCAACCATTTCACGAAGAGCTTAAATAAATCGAATATCAATTGACGAGATCTATCGTGGAACATTCAGATCGTGGCAAGCACGGTTGTCTGCCAGTTGACTTTTCTGATAACAATCCGACCGAGCAACAATAGTATCATCGACGAATTTCAAATTGAGTAGTTTAAATGTTTGATATTTTAGAGTTGTTTGGGGTATATTTTTAGATGATTTTTTATTTAAATTTAGTTAAAAAATTGTTGGAAGTCTATATTTAAGTTGATAGGTGTTTTTATTGGAATTGATGGATTAATCAATTTTTTAATTACAAATTTTAATTTTATGGTTTGTAGTTAAAGATGCTGAAATATTCTTTGTCTGGTCTCCAAATCAATGAATAGGATTTAATGTTGATAACATCCTCTCATTTAGAAATACATCCGTTAAGTTATTTATTTTCTCACATTTACTTAATCATATTAAAAAATTACTACCCTAACCATTAATTACCACGTTTACATGCTTCATGGATAATTACCTCACGCATCTCGCTCCTCTCACGCCATGAACCACATATTGGGGCAAGCTTTTCATTTTGCCTCATTGCCATGGATCACATATTCGGTCAAACGTTTAAACGTTTAATTTTTTTTTAATGGTGTGAAGTGTGCGATGGTGTTTGAATTAAAGCCACCGTATGAAGAGATCACGTCTGGCCACCGTATGAAGAGATCACGATAAGCCAGAAGACAGTTGTTAACACTCGGTCCTTCCAGAGCGACGCTCCATTGCAAACACATGATGGGTCAAAGCATGGCATGCAGACTAGCGGGAGGAACCCTAATGATTAGGTTTTGAAAGTAATGTTGGATCCATGGCCTCGTGCAAGGGACCCAAACCAATTGTCCGACTTGGAATCAAGTGCATCTCATGAAAAAGTTGCTTCAAATACTGAGACAGAACGAGTAGAGGCCAAACTCGAGACGATTTAGAGGAATTTTTGGCTTTGTTAAATAGAATTTTATATACGAAAACTAAGCACACGGACTTGGGTATTGAGAGGTTATATGCAAGCCAACGACCACAGCTTTTTAAACATTTCCTTGTGGTCTTGCAATCAGAGTTTGTACAGCTGCACCATTGATATGTAAGATGAGAAGGGGGATGCGAGGCACTGGTAGTTTGATGGGCAGCGCATGGTTGCATGGCTGGCCTGTCCCATTTTCTTGCTCGACTCCACTTCTTTCCCGGCCGCACATACAACCTCCTCTTCATTCGCACGCTGAGACTGGGACCAGTTGGTGCAAGGGTAGCTTCCTTCTCGCGGAATACAATGCGGATGACAACGGTGGAGGGCTCGGTCGATCATGGAGTGTGCTTGCTTGAAACGGAGCAACCCAAGGGCAGAATGAGTTCCTCACATCCCAAGGGCAGAATGAGTTCCTCGCATTTCCACTGGCAGAATAAACTTGGCCAAAGAGAAGTGAGAAAGCCGAAGAAAAAACCAGGGAAAATAAAAAATGATAAAAGGGGAAGAATGTAAGATTCGGGTTTTAACTTAATTCTTTAATTTAATTTATTATATATATATTTTTTGAACCAGGCAAAATGGAGTATGGATTATTTTAAATTCCAGAATTTATTATTTATTTTATTGACCTTTAGATAGAAATAGGAATAAGATTTAAATTCCGGAATTTATTAATTAGTATGAAAAATGTATAATTATTTTTAATAATGGTTTAAAAAAACGAAATAGAGATATCATATAAGATTAAAATAATAAAAAATGTCATTATATATTTATTATGGCTTTTCATTTTATGGTCACTTTTCATTTTATAGCTGCTTTTTATTTTCTCCAACTCCAGGCGCGCATACCGTGGGGAACTCGCTTCAGTTTTCAAGGAAATGGGAAGCCGAATCCTACTATGGATCCCGCATTAGTAGCGAGGTTGAAGAAAGTCTGCCCATCTCCGACCTCGTCGTCAACACAGAACCCCATCGTATTTCTGGACCAGAACACTTCGTTACAAACAACTGGAATTAAAGCATGGAATTCTTCAAATTGATCAGCAGCTGACCTCTGATAGCTCAACCAAAAACCTGGTAACGAGCTTTGCCACTAATGGAAATGCGTTTAGTAAGAGCTTCGTCGCCGCCATAATAAAAATGGGGAACATTGGGGTATTAACGGGCAACAACGGAGAAATTCGAACTAATTGCAGAACCGTGAATTGAGCATCGTTTTCCTACTTGGAGTCACGGACGGAAATAAGTGAATTTGTTACTTTGAAAGCAAACTCTCGTACAACGATATCCGCCATTTAAATTCTTCTAGAATGCAAAATAAGTGAAAACACACAATTGTAATTGTAATGCCATGTTCTCTTATTCTTATCGATAAATGCATATTACTTTGAATTGATCATCGTCTGGCTGTCCTGATTCTGCTCAATCTCTGCTTTGATTACTTTATGGATGGACAGACACTCTCCTTCCCTTCCTTTAAAAATCAAAAGCAGAGATCCAACAGATCTGTCATAACTATAGTATATTCGTCTATATGGAATAATTAAGAAAGAAATGAATAACAATTTCACTTTAAAGAAAAAAATAAAATAGACTAACGTCTGAGGCAAATCCAACCATACCAATATTTCGTAAAGAGCCGAGTCATTAAAATTCACTGTATCACCTTGGTCATTTTTTGAGTGGGATTCATTCTTATTAGTGCCATTTCAACCTTCCATCATCTCACTTGTAAGTTAATTATTAGTTATATTCATTTAGATTTTAGATTTTTTATATATCTAAATATTAAAAATATTTTAAATGGAATATTTAAAAAAGTATCATTCAATATGATATACTAATTAATATATAAATATAAGTGGGTGGGTATAAGTTAATCATAGTCTCTCATGAGGCATAGTGACAATGTAAACTTGGAAAAACAACAATAATTTGAATATGGTGTAAGAAAATGAAACTTAGGAAATTGAATTAGTTTTCAGAACATACAGTTTTTATTCATAGAAATTGTGAATAACTATGTGGACGATAAAGTGGCAAAGTTTTTTTCTAACTATGGAATCTTATTTTTCCAACAAAATATAAGGTATGGGTGAGTGCACGAAGTTCGTGGACAATAAAGTGGCAAAGGGGTGAGCAGATGTGCACTCGCACAAATGCATGTGTGTTTCTAGGAATGTGTGTGCATTTCTAGGAATGTGCATGCATTTCTGATGTGACAGGTTCAACAAACCCTGAACCTCCATGCAACAAGCCAAGTAGGTAAGTTCCCAAGAACGCATGTGCGTTCCTAAAAAAATTGTGCTCGTGCTTTAGGAATGTGAACATGTTCCTAAAGCACCCGCGCGTTATTAGGAACAAGAACATGCACGTGTTCCTGTTAACATGAAATATCTTTCTATCCCCCTCTGCATCCCCTCTTCTCTCTCTCTCTCTCTCTCTCACACACACACACATTTTATACCCCATATCTCTCTCTTCCCCTTCTTTCCCTCTCTATGTTTTTGTGTATGTGTCTATATGCCTCGCTCCCCTTCGATCTCCCTCTCTTTCTCTCTTACAACCCCCATTTCTCCACCATCCTCCCTCTCCCTTCCTCTCTTTTTCTATCCCTCCCTCCGTCCTCCCCTCAGTCTCTCCCTCGTAAAAAATCCTTCACATATCTCTCTCTCCCACCCCCCCAAGGGGTGGAGGGAAATGGCCTTGGCATGAAGGTGTTTAGGGTAGAGGAAAGGGCCCAATGGAAGAGGGAATTGTTGGCCAGGGGAAGATGGGGATGTAGGTAGAGGAAAATATGAATAATCCAAGGGGGAAGGGGAGGAAGAGAGGAGGTGAGGGAGAGAAAAATAATAGAGGGAGAAATGTGAGACCGAGGGAGGAAAGCATGAGAGGGTGGGATTGGAGGAGAAAAAGGGGAGGAGGTGAGAAGATTTGAAACCTCTATAAAGGAAAGGAGGAAGGAGCCAAGGGAGAGGGGGTAGCAAGATGAAGGGGGAGGAGGCGAGGAGCCAAACGAGGGCTATATGGGAAGGGGGTATGTGGTGGGATATGAAAGTAAGAAGAGGAAGAGGGCCACTAGGTAGGGAATGAGGAGTACTGGGAATGAAGTAAAGTAGAGAAAATCCATTAGACGATTGGGAGAAAAGGTGATATGAAAGGGAGTGTGGGTGGGCATTGGAGGAAAAGGGTGAGGACGAAGAAGAGAGGGAGATAGGTGAGACTAGGAGAGGTGGGCATGAAGGGGTGGGGTGAGAGGGGGAAATGAGGAGGAGGAGAGAAACAATTAAGGGTAGAGGAGTGGCAGGCATGAAGGATAGGAGGAATGAGTCAAGGGGGAGGGTGAGGCATAATGAAGGGGGCACTAAAGAGGAGGAAAGGTGGTGAGGGTTGGGTAGAGGGGAAGGGGGGATGTTGTTGGATAAGGGAGGGGGGAGATGAGGGGTCGAGGGGGTGTAAGGGATGAAGGGGTTAGGAGAGGAGGTGGGCAAAGAGGGAAGGTGGATGGGCATGGGTGGCAAAGGGTGAGGGGTGAGAAGAGGCGGATCTAGGTGAGACAAGGGGAAGTGGGTATGAGGGGGTGGTGTAAGAGATATGAAGGTGGAGGAGGTGAAAAGAGGGAAAGGGTGGATGGGTAAGGGGTGGGAAATATGTGAGACCTGTGGTATTTTTTAAGGATTCAAATTTTATACCTTATTATAGTATTGTAGGCGATTATTTAAAATTGAAAAAATCATACATATAGAAATGTACAAGAATATTCAATAAAAAACACACAATTTACTACTAAAACTTATAAATTTTGGCCAATATTGTCAATATAAGAATATTTTGCATTAAAAAATTACTCAAATTTTTAAAGTGAAAATGGCCAATTGGAAAAGGCACATGCACTTTAGAACACATATGTGTTCGTAGAGTGCATGGGTGCTCTTTTCATTTCAATTTTTTTCAAGCATGAGTGAGAACTCTAGCATACTTATTTTCTAAGTTGGTTGCCTCAAATATAGGTTTGGGATGATAAACATGGTGGTTTGGGTTGCAAATATATTAAAACTTCCATTTTTCTCCATGATACACAAACCAATTGTAGATGAAACTACAAACACATAGAGAGTCCACTATGCAAATTTAAAATATATAAAAAAAATTTAAATAGTATTGTTTACTATTTTTATTATATTTTTGTCTTATATAGAATCTTAAAATGAATACCTTTTTTATTTTTATAACTTTTTTTAGCCTTAACCATTTTAAAAAATAATTTATACCCCACATCAATACAAACTCACATCTACAATCTAAAAATAGTACTGATGAAAGGCCTTGTAATTTCAAGAATATAATGAATTTCATAAATATATATATATATATATATATATATATATATATATATATAACATTAAAATTTTGAAAAAATAGGAGTGCACAAGAACAATGTGTTCTCTATAATTCTACAAGAAAAAAAATTAAGGAAATTCCATCATTTAGGTACTCAAAGTCATATACAATTTCTAAAAATTAAAATTATATATTCAGAAAACTAATTAATTTCCTACATTTCATCTTTTTACACCATATTCAAATTCATTCTCGAAGTACCTTGAATCATCCCTCCAAGTTAACATATGTTGGACAACTGAGAGGGGGGGGGGTGAATCAGTTGTTACTATGCTTAAACAATTATACCCATTTTAAACTCACTACAGAAAACACATTGATGATCACAATAATTCAGGAAGGTAAGCAATAAAGCATTCAACATCAATCACACACATGAAGTATATAGAGACAAATATTACTGAGGAAACTCATAAAAGGAGAAAAACTCTTCTTCTTGCTATGATAAGTAATCTTTACTTTCTGTACATTATCATTCTTCTTATCACCAACTCTTTGTGAGCCTACCACCCATGTTTTTCAAGCTACAACTTGCTGAGAGCACCGACTCTCTGGATTCTCTAGCACCCACTAGAAGGAAGCACCAACTCCCTGGTTTTTCTAGCACCCACTAGAAGGAAGCACCAACTCCCTGGTTTTTCTGGATGCAACCAGATGGGAGCTCCAACTCCCTATGTTCAAGCACCCACTTGAAATTCTGAGGAAAACAGTCCTCCCTAGCACCTCCCTACCACCCCGATATATAAATCTTGGTTACTGAAATTTGTTACAATGATATGGGTTTTATCAATGTCTTACCAGTCTCATCACTTCTCTGCTTTGTTTGCATCGGTGTCTTCCTGCTTGCATATTCTTGCGCTTTCTATTCTTATGCGTGTTATTCTCTATGTCGCTTCATCATCATTCTGCTTCTATGCTCTGCCCTTTTTCTTCCTACGCACAACTCTCTCTCTGTTCTAATTTTATTCTATGTTTTATGCCCTATGCTCTTGCTACATTCTTTGTGTTGTGCCTCTCTTGTGCACTTCATCTACTGCGCATAATATGCTTCTACCCACATGAATAACTATCAAAAGAAGCAACCATATCTTCTTTGTTCTGCGCATATTTATCATGCTAATTCCTCTGCAGGATCATCATAGAAACACTTCATATTCTCTAGCAGTTACACTGAGTCAGTTCATCCTGAATCGACGTTATCAAGGGATTATTTTGGCTTCTTGGGCAGTTACAGTCTTCGACCCCTTTTCCATTTGTCAATTATCTCTCTCATTAATATTCATACCATTAGCAGTTACATCAAGACTCTTCAGCTCCTCTGGCGATCACCCTGGAGCTCTTTGAATTCTCTGGCAAAAACAATCAGTGGTTTCTAGTAATTACAATCAGAGAACCTCCGCACACTCATCCCTTTTACACCTTTTCCCTTTCTGAGAATACTTCACAATAGGCATTGGATTTTCTGGCTAAGACCCCTCATTTCGTGTGACCACGAGTTGTGATCAGACGCCTCTGAAAAAGGTGCTTCGTGACTTGTGACTTCGGGAATCTTGGTATGAGACATCTTGATTCTCCCAACTTACGATATCCGAAGTGGAGGCTAGCTCCGCTAGCTCCTTCCTTTAGACTTCCGACGATGTGACCTCTGACTGTGACCAAGGGCCCAATGTCCAGGCGCTACGCGACTTTGCGTTTCACGAGTTCAGACTACTAGTCATTCCAGTTCTCCAATCTCTCGATTTCTGAATATGCACTTTCCATATCGATGGTCCATATCTCTTGGAGATCAACGATCGAGATCTTCTCTTCGCGAACTCAGAATTCGGGAATTCAATTCTCTCTTGTCTTCTTCTTTGCTTATCCTCCTTGCAAATCCACTGGATCTAACAGTTGATGGTCCTTCGTGCTTAGATCCAATGGATGGGATCTATTCCTCTCTTGCACACTCATTCCTCCTGTTTGGACTCTGATCTAATAGTCCAGATTCTTCTTCCAACCAACGGCTGTGATCACCTTATTCATTTCTGGATTTCTCATTTCACAAATTCACGCTTCACAATGTCGAAGGTTGACTCACCTCCCTCTTTCAGATTCTCGAATTAGAGAGGCGTTAATCTCTCGCCACGTGTCCACTCTCATCAGATCAACAGTTCAGATCACTCTGAGATCAATGACCCATGTCGCTCCTCCTCCTGATATTTGGAGTGTTGATTACTCCTGCTCTTATCCTCCTTGCAGTTACACTGGATCTAATAGCCCACGACGCTCCTCGATCCATGATCGACAACCCACATCGCTCCTCCTCTTGAGATTTATTCCTTCTACAAACTCTTGGATTCTAAGGAATCTTGTGCACTCTGGGCTCATGTTTCTGAGCTCTGTGCCCTTTGCTCGTCCTCCTAAGATTGTAAACAACAATTCTCGATGCTTCGATTGTTTCTTTCAAATATTTTATGTTTGCCTATTGTTGTTGCCAATATGCCATCGTCGCTCCTCTTCCCGAGATTATCTTTCCTGTTTTTTATTTCCATCAATGAAAAGTGCATCATTGTTGTTCCTGTAAACATGCCAACAATATCCCCCTTTGGAATTGATGGCAACCCTGAAAGTCTGCACTATTCTACTTAGATATTGATCTCCAACTATAGCATCCCGACATGTTTTTCTTCTCCCCCTTTGACATCAATGTCAAAGAAAAACACGCTCTCCCTAAGTTGTTGCAGTAATTTTCAGAGGTATCAGATATTCAACCAACACATACTCCCCCTGACAGGATGGACTCTTTTAACTTGAGAACAGGGTCACACCCAACTTCTGGCATAGATACTCAAACGAATGTTTTGCAAGTGGTTTAGTGATGCAGGAGCATCTACGACTTCATCAAGCGAGCCAGCGCGTGGAGAAAAGAACATACAGCTGGACAGTGCCAGCACATATATTTTTGAAATACTTTGGAAAGATTGTTGCGCCGCCATTTAAATGAAAGCATTCAAAGTTGAGCGCACTTGTATTGTAATATAGATAGGAAGGAATTTAATAGTTTTGATGCTGTTAGATAGGAATTAAATGTAGATTAGACAGTTTGCTTTCGAGAGGGAAAACGGAATATAGGCACCCTCCGTTGTATTGTTGTAACATTATTCACAATTCTGGATTTCAGCATTAGCATTGAGGAAGAGACAGCAGAGAGCTTGTGAAGAAACCCCATGTACAGACATTGGATTAATATGAAAGCTTTGATTCAATTCCATGGATGTGTTTAATCTCTTTGTGTTGTTGATGTTATGCTGTTGCATACTTGTTTCTTTTTATGCTTATCTTCTATATGCTACTTATGTGATTGCATATCAGGTTCGAAACCTGAGAGAATGAGAGAATAAGTTCCAAATGTTTCACTGTCTGAACCAGGAGATTCCTGCATAGAGTGCAGTCGAATTCCTCCGCATAGAGTGCGTTGAGGAGGTTCAACCGTGAAGCTCTTATTCTCGTCGACCAGAGTTGAGTTGGGATATTCAAACCGTGCAGGTGAAGTGCAGGTCAGATTGAAGTCTCAGTAGCAAGTCTGAGAAAAGAAAGGCCGAGGTTGCTGTGACTGTGAAAGCGCAGAACCTAGAAGACTTCAACACTTTGAAAGTGTTGAAGGGGGAGCGCAGGCATCGTGCTCGAGGTCTCTGAGAGAGAGTCGGAGAGAATTCAGCTCAGGAAAGATAGTTCCGCGTTCATGTGTAGGAACAGGCCTGGGGGAGATTTGAACCAAGGGAAATCTTGAGAGCCGGAGGATTCTCAAGAGGAAGAGAATCGACGACTTGAACTCCTGGGAAAGAGTTAACCTGCAAAGCGCAAGTAGAACCTGGCTGCTATCGCACATCTGCATATCGGGGTTGGCGAGTGCAAGAGTTGCATGCACGTCGATATCACGAGTTGCGATTTCCCGATTTGATCGGAGCCGTCGATCATTGGAGAGACAGGTGGCACGAGATCCCGAGGAGTCGGGACTCGACACTTCGGCATTTTCGAAGTCGAAGGGAGCACGGAGAAACAACGAAGTCTCGAGCCGTGAAGGGTCCCACGGAGATGGAATGGAGGACAGCACGTGGCATCGCATATCGGTGTTCGGAGTTCTGAAAGGTAAGTAAATCGCTGCCTTTCATCTGCCGATTTCCCGATATGGAAATCCCCGATACTAAGAAGGGTTGACCGTTGACATCGGGGATCAGGATTCGGAGTTTCACATTGCACGAGAGTGCACACAAGGTTCGCGAATCCGCGAAACCCGATTTCCCGACTTGTGAAAGGGAGATCGTCGAGGAGTGTACTATGGGTAGAAGACTCCCGAGGGAGTCAGAAGAGTTGTAAACTCTTTGGGGCACGTTGGTTGAAAGAGGTCCTGGTGACAACGATCATGTCGTCGAGGGTAGGTTACGATCAAGTGGTATCAGAGCCTGAAGTCTTGTCTGTATATTGCAGGCGAGAGAAGAGAAGGAGAAAGAGGAAGCACTCTGATACTGACGACTTGCGTCAGAGTGGTATCAAAGCGGGAGTACCTTTTCTTTCTGAAGCAAGGATAGAAGAGACATAATTCCGCCCAGGAGAGAAAGGCAGTCACCTGATTGTGAAGACAGGGATGCCCGAAGAAGGGGAAGGCCAGCAGGTAATGCTGAGATGGAACGAGAGGTGAGAGATCTCCGAGCTAGGCTTGAAGAAATGGAGACCACCCAAAGACGTGGTGCTGGAGCAGCAGAGTTCAGTGTTTCCGAGGTAGAAGAGGAGGCTGGACACAACGCAGAGGAAGTCTCAGCAGAAGATGCATCAACAGAGAGGTTGATCAGAGCCATCGCCAGGATGAGCTCGAAGACAAAGATGGACATTCCCGTCTATGAGGGAAGTCTAAATGCAGAGGAGTTGCTGGATTGGATCCGAGCACTCGACACCTACTTCGATTACGAAGACATCGAAGAGGATAAGAAGGTAAGGCATGTCGTCATGAAGTTAAAAGGACATGCAGCCTTATGGTGGGACGAGCTGCAGGCAGACAGGCGTTCCAAAGGAAAACAGAAGATCAAAAGCTGGGATCAGATGATCGCCAAGATGAAAGCGAAGTTCATTCCGAGGGATTACCAGATCACTCTGTTCAGGCGCATGCAGAACCTGAGACAGAAGATGATGATGGTGAAGGAATACACCGAGGAATTTTACAGGCTCAACATTCGAGCTGGTCATCGGGAGAGTGATGACGAAAAGGTATCAAGATACCTGAATGGTCTTAGGTATGACATTCAGGACGAATTGAGCATGGTCACCATCCGGACAGTTGAGGATGCGTACCAGATGGCTCTAAAAGCCGAAGAGAAGCTGAGCCGCAAGCAGGGACAGCGAGGGCGAGGCAGAAGCCAGCCAAGAGGCAAAGCGGTTTCCCAGAAAGAAACTCAGAAACCCAAGGAGGATTGGAAGATACCTTAGGGAAAAGTTGAAAGAGGTGGAACCTCACAGCAGAGGCAGCAAATTTCTGAGCCAAGGAGACAACAAGCAGATCAACAAGGAGATTACGCTGATGCAAATACATTTCCTCATACCCGAGGTAGAGGAAGGGGCCGAGGAGGAATTATCACATGTTTCACGTGTGGTAAAGACGGTCATAAAGCCGTAGACTATCCAGATAGGAAGATGGACGGAGGAAAAGCTCACGTTGCTGAGGCACAGAGGTGTGATGTGGAGGATGAAGACACTGGAAGTGGGAAGTCGCTGACAGTGCACAAGGTTCTCTTGAAACCGGAGAAAGAGGTGGACACAGCTCAGAGATGCTGACTGTTCCGGACGACTTGCAAGACCAAGGGCTGGAAATGCAAGGTCATAGTGGACAGTGGGAGCACCGATAATCTTGTTTCGACCGAGATGGTGGAGAAGCTGGAGCTGAAAACGAACAAACACCCGAGTCCATACAAAGTGACATGGCTGCAAAAAGGACACCAGGTATGTGTTACAAAGCAATGCTTGGTCAATTTTAAAATGGGTGAATATAGGGATGAAATTCTGTGTGATGTCATTCCCATGGATGTCTGTCATGTATTATTGGGAAGACCATGGCAGTTTGACAGAAATGTTGTTCATGATGGGAGGATGAACACATACACCTTGGAGAAGGATGGGAAAACACATACATTGCTTCCGATGAAGGATAAGGAAGTGAAGCCGGATGTAACCAGCACGATACTTCTCATGAGTGGGAAAGAGCTTCTCACAGAGATGGAGAAGAATGAAGATCCACAGTTCTTTGTTGTCAGGAAATCGAGGATAGTCCTGACAAGCACAAGAGTGGACGACTTGCCGGAAGAGATTCAGGAACTGCTGGGAGAGTTCGTTGATATCATTGTGGACGAACTACCTTGTTCGTTGCCACCGATGAGGAGTGTGAGTCACCACATTGACCTCATACCCGGAGCAAGTTTTCCAAATAAGGCAGCGTACTGGTTGACACCTCAGGAGAACGAGGAGGTCAAAAGGCAGGTACAGGATCTGCAGGAGAAGGGACTAGTGAGAGAGAGTCTTAGTCCATGTGTTGTTCTGACAGTACTGAGTCCGAAGAAGGATGGAGGCTGGAGGATGTGTACAGACTCCAGAGCGATAAACAAAATTACCATCAGGTACAGATTTCCACTGCCGAGAATGGACGACTTGATGGATTGCCTAAGCGGGGAAATTATTTTTCAAAGATAGATCTCAAGAGCGGATATCATCAAATCCGGATGAGAGAGGGAGATGAATGGAAGACAGCATTCAAGACAAACGAGGGTTTGTACGAATGGCTGGTCATGCCATTTGGGTTGACAAACGCGCCAAGTACTTTTATGCGGCTGATGAATGAAGTCCTACGGGAATTCATTGGAAAATTTGTAGTCGTGTACTTGGACGACATACTGATTTTCAGCAAGACTAGAGATGAACACTTGAGACATTTGGCCATTGTGATGAAAAGGCTACAGCAGGAGAAGCTGCTGATCAATTTGAAGAAATGCTCGTTCATGCAGACAGAACTCATTTATTTGGGCTTTGTAATTTTGGCTAATGAGCTGAAGATGGATCCTGAGAAGGTTGAAGTAATCAGGAATTGGCCATCGCCAAGGAATGTTTTTGAGGTAAGGAGCTTTCACAATTTGGCAAGCTTCTACAGAAAATTCATTCGGAATTTTAGTGGAATCAGTGCCACAATGATGGACACTATGAAAAAGCAGCATAAGGTTTTCCATTGGATAGCCGAGGCTGAGAAGAGCTTCAATCTGTTGAAGCGGAAGATTACTGAGCAGCCAATTCTGGTGTTGCCAGATTTTCAGAAAACCTTCCAGGTGAAGTGTGACGCCAGTGGGTATGCTGTTGGAGGGGTTTTGAGTCAGGATGACAGACCTATTGCATATTACAGCGAGAAGCTGGATGATGCGAAGCTGAAGTACTCCACGTACGATAAGGAGTTCTATTCCATCATACAGGCATTGAAAAAGTGGAGGCACTACCTGATACCCAAGGAATTCGTTTTATATAGCGATAATCACGCATTGCAGTTCATGAGTCAACAGGAGAAGTTGAATCAGAAGCATGCGAAGTGGGTAGAGTACATGCAGAATTTTACATTTGTGATAAAGCACATTTCAGGGACTGCTAATAAGGTAGCAGACACCTTGAGCCGAAAATGTTTATTGTTGCAGGAATTTAGGGTCAAAACCTTGGGTTTTGAAAATCTGAAAGATATGTATGCGGGTGATGCAGACTTTAGCGAGGCATACGAGGCAGCCGAGAACCCAGTTCTCAGGGATAGGAGCCCGTGGATTGACTTTATGATCCAGGATGGATTGCTGTTTCGGGGAAATCAATTGTGCATTCCAGATTGTTCTATGAGAGAGAATTTGGTGAAGGAAAAGCATAGTGGAGGCTTAGCAGGTCATTTCGGACATGACAAGACATTCACCAAGTTGAGCAAATCATATTATTGGCCAGGCATGCGCGCAGATGTTGAGCGGTTTGTTGACAGATGTAGGATATGTCAACACGCGAAAGGCCGAAAGCAGAACACAAGGTTCTATCAGCCATTGCCCATACCCGAGAGGCCATGGGAAGCCATTAGCATGGACTTTGTGTTGGGTTTACCGAGAACGCAGAGAGGCGTGGATTCCATTTTTGTGGTGGTGGATAGGTTCTCGAAGATGGCACATTTCATACCGTGTCATAAGACCAGCGATGCGACACACATCGCCAACCTGTTTTTCAAAGAGATCATGCGATTGCATGGATTGCCGAGAAGCATAGTCTCGGATCGGGATACAAAATTCATAGGTCATTTTTGGAGGACGCTATGGAAGAAGCTAGGGACTGACTTAGCATTTAGCTCTGCTTACCATCCGCAGACAGATGGGCAGACGGAAGTAGTCAACCGAAGCTTGGGGGATCTATTGAGAAGCCTGGTGACTGAGCATCACAACAGTTGGGATCAGATCTTACCACAGGAAGAATTTGCGTACAACGATTCAGTGAATCAGAGTACAGGTAAGAGCCCATTTCAGATTTTGTATGGGACACAACCAAGAGGAGTTTCTGAACTCAGGGAGTCAGAACAAGCTGAAACTAGCAGCGCAAGAGCTGACGAATTCGCTGAGGCAATGCAGGAACTTCACACGCAGGTGAAGCAGTGATTGCAGAAATCGAACCAGGAGTACAAGCGCAGAGCCGATCAGAGGAAAAGACAGCTTCAGTTTGAGGTTGGGGACATGGTTCTAGCGCACTTGAGAAAAGAAAGGTTCCCAAGGGGAACATATAACAAGCTCAAGATGAAGAAAATTGGACCGTGTAGAGTCCTGAAGAAATTCAGGGAGAATGCATATGAGCTTGAGTTGCCAGAGGGCATCGGGATATCTCCGATCTTCAACATTTCAGATTTATACCCATATAAAGCCGAAGAAGCAGGCACTGGAACTAAGGAACCAGTGGTCCAGTGGCAGAAGCAGTTGCCAGTTGCACAGAAACCTGGGATGGAGTGCATACTGGATAAAAGAGTTGGAAAGAAGACCAGGAGGAAGCAATATTTTGAATACCTGGTGAAGTGGAAGAATCACCCAGTGGAGGATGCCAGCTGGGAAACAGAGGCAGTGATACAGAAGCATGGGCATAGTGTGCGGGAGCTCATGAGTAGGAGCCCATGAAATCTTTTGAGCCGAGGAGTATGATGTAGGAGCATCTACGACTTCATCAAGCGAGCCAGCGCATGGAGAAAAGAACATACAGCTGGACAGTGCCAGCACATATATTTTTGAAATACTTTGGAAAGATTGTTGCGCCGCCATTTAAATGAAAGCATTCAAAGCTGAGCGCACTTGTATTGTAATATAGATAGGAAGGCATTTAATAGTTTTAATGTTGTTAGATAGGAATTAACTGTAGACTAGACAGTTTGCTTTCGAGAGGGAAAACGGAATATAGGCACCCTCCGTTGTATTGTTGTAACATTATTCACAATTTTGGATTTTAGCATTAGCATTGAGGAAGAGAGAGCAGAGAGCTTGTGAAGAAACCCCATGTACAGACATTGGATTAATAGGAAAGCTTTGATTCAATTCCATGGATGTGTTTAATCTCTTTGTGTTGTTGATGTTATGTTGTTGCATACTTGCTTCTTTTTATGCTTATCTTCTATATGCTGCTTATGTGATTGCATATCAGGTTCGAAACCTGAGAGAATGAGAGAATAAGTTCCAAGTGTTTCACTGTCTGAACCAGGAGATTCCTGCATAGAGTGCAGTCGAATTCCTCCGTATAGAGTGCGTTGAGGAGGTTCAGCCGTGAAGCTCTTATTCTCGTCGACCAGAGTTGAGTTGGGATATTCGAACCATGCAGGTGAAGTGTAGGTCGGATTGAAGTCTCAGTAGCAAGTCTGAGAAAAGAAAGGCCGGGGTTGCTGTGACTGTGAAAGCGCAGAACCTGGAAGACTTCAACACTTTGAAAGTGTTGAAGGGGGAGCATAGGCATCGTGCTCGAGGTATCTGAGAGAGAGTCGGAGAGAATTCAGCTCAGGAGAGATAGTTCCACGTTCATGTGTAGGAACAGGCCTGGGGGAGATTTGAGCCAAGGGAAAGCTTGAGAGCCAGAGGATTCTCAAGAGGAAGAGAATCGACGACTTGAACTCCTCGGAAAGAGTTAACCTGCAAAGCGCAAGTAGAACCTGGCTGCTATCGCACATCTGCATATCGGGGTTGGTGAGTGCAAGAGTTGAATGCACGTCAATATCGCGAGTTGTGATTTCCCGATTTGATCGGAGCCGTCGATCATTGGAGAGACAGGTGGCACGAGATCCCGAGGATTCGGGACTCGTCACTTCGGCGTTTTCGAAGTCGAAGGGAGCACGGAGAAACAGCGAAGTCTCGAGCCGCGAAGGGTCCCACTGAGACGGAACGGAGGACATCACGTGGCGTCGCATATCGGCGTTCGGAGTACAATTCTCCTAAGATAGGGAAATCCCCGATACTAAGAAGGGTTATCGCATATCGGGATAGAGTACAGTTCTCCTATCATGGACATATCAAACTCAGTTTGCATAGAATTAGAAAAACACTGAACAAAAGAGTCATTAGTACATCCAAAACTAATGTCATCTACATAAACCAACACAACTAGTAAGTCATCAGACTTAATGTATAGATTACTGTCAACAATACCTTTCTTGAACCCTTTGTCCTGTAATAATTTGTCTAGTCTATAATACCAACTTCGGGTTGCCTGTTTCAGTCCATATAATGCATTTTTCAACTTACAGACATAGTCAAGATTATCTGTCAGTGAAAAACCTTCATGTTACTCCATATATGCATCTTCTTCTAGATCTCCATTAAGAAATGCTGACTTAACATCCATCTGATATGATTTAAATTTCTTATGACATGCATAGGCAAGAAACATTTTGATGGATTCCAATCTTTCCACTGGTGCAAAGGTTTCATCAAAATCTTGTTCTTCAATCTGTGCATAGCCCTTACATACCAATCTTGCTTTGTTCCTAACAATTTGTCCTTGTTAATTCATTTTGTTCTTAAACACCCATTTGGAGCCAATTACATTCTTATCTGCAGGTCTAGGAACAAGCTCCTAAGTGTTGTTCTTCTCAATCTGATTCAGTTCCTCATTCATTGATTTTAACTAATTTACATCTTTATTGGATTCATTAAAGTTCTTGGGTTCCACCATGAATATGAAGGCTATATGTGATTTCTCTGTGTCTTTGATTATCCTTCTCTTGGTTTGTACACCTTTGTCTTTTTCACCAATTATCTGACTTGCAGGATGATTCTTTTGAGTAATTTTGGAGGAAGGATTTGATGTTGTCTGTTGATTTGAGTCTGCCTGAGTATTTGTATCTTCATCTGACTCGAAGTCTTATTTTTCTGATTCTTGGACCTATTCATCTTCAACTTCAGTTGTGTCCTTTGTAGTAGACTCATCAATATTTCTCACCTCTCTTACTGGGACACCTTCATCAACCTTTAAATCAATGAAATCAACTAATTTATGCAGTTTTTTATTAAAGCATCTATATCCTTTACTATTTGTAGCATATCCTAAAAAGATGCCTTCATCATCCCTGTCATCATACTTGCCAAGGTTTTCATTATTATTCTTTATGTAGCACTTACTCCCAAAGAATTTGAAGTGTTTGATTGAAGCAAGTCTTCCAGACAACAGTTCATAAGGTGTCTTGTCACTATGTGGTCTGAGGTGGGTTTTCTTAAGAATATGGATTGTTGTGTGTATTTCTTCTACCCAGTAGGTTTGACCAATTTTCTTCTCATTCATCATTGACCTAGCCATTTGTTGAACTATTATGTTTTGCCTAACAACTACTCCATTTTACTATGGAGCTCCTGGGATTGTGTATTCTCTCTTGATCCCATGTTTATCACATAATTCCTTAAAATCACTTGACATAAATTCTCCTCCTCTGTCTGATCTTACCGCCTTTAACCTATTGCATGTTTGATTCTCAGTTAAAGCCTTAAATATTTTAAATTTCTCAAATGCTTCATCTTTTTATTTGAGAAAAGAAACCCAAGTGAGTCTAGAGTAATCATCAATTATCAACATGAAGTAGTTTTCCTTCCCCGTGCCTTCCTCTGTTGATGGCCCATATAAATCCATATGAACTAATTGGAGTGGTTTCTCTATTGAAGTAGAACTCTTGGTTTTAAACTGAGTCCTGGTTAGATTTCCTACTTGGCAGGATTTACACACAGAATCTTGTGGCTTTGATATTCTTGGAAGATCTTTTACTGCCTTAAGATTTTTGAGCTTGATTAAGTGGTCAAAGTTTAGATTTCCAAGTCTCCTATGCCATAACCACCTTTCATCATTTTTTCTTAGATGACACTCTTATCTATATTCTTTCAACACATATATATTATTATCTGTCCTTATGCCTTTAGCCACCACTTGTCCTGAGTTTACAGACTTTATCTTACAATCTTTGGAAGTGAACACCACTTCACATCCTCTATCACACATTTGACTTACACCGAGAAAATTGTGTTTCAGTCCATCTACAAGATGAACATCCTGGGATTTTCCTTTACCATTACTCAAACTCACCATCCCTTTACCCTTGATTTTACCTGGTTCATCATTTCCAAAGGTCACGTTACCTGTTTTTCTTTTACTTATAGACAAAAACTTATCCTTGTCTCTAGTCATGTGCTTGGAACATCCAATGTCTATATACCAAGGGTGTTTTTGTTTTTGAGCTGAAATTACTAGACCACATTTTTCACTATCTTTCTTTTTCCAAGTGTTGACATTTCTAGCTAAGGGTTTTATCCTTAGATCTGCTTTGTAATTCTTCAGATGACAGTTTGTAGCTTTGTGGCCGAAGTTATGACAATTATAGCATTTGAGCTCAATGTTCAATAGGTCAAAGTAATTGGTGTAACTTTGTCTACTCATTGGTTGTTTGGTTATATGTTGCAAAAATTGTTTATTTCTTGATCTCCTCAGTTGCATGTCTCTAAAATTAATTTGACAATTTTCAATCTTATGACCAAAATTAGAGCAGTAAAAATAGTAACCATGGAAGAAGTTTTGATACCTAAGGGATGGCCTTCTTCTTGTAATTTGTTGCTCCATCTTCTGATATATTTGGTTTTTATCAGTTTTGGTACCTTTTCCTTCACTTCTCCTTAGTGGTTGATTATCTTCTTTTGTTTACGCAGATTTGTGGTTGTCAATGATTGTAGATTTGACAAACTTGATGGATTCTTTATTGCTTGGCTGATCACTACTTGATCCTTCTTCACAGCCCAAACCAGTTTTCAACTCTGGATTCCTTTTTTGATTCAGCATTGTGGCTAATCCTTTCGAGAATTTAATACTGACATAATTTTGTGATACAATGCCTCAAACTTCTCCATCTCTTTTCTAGTTTTTATTATCTCTTCTTCCAAGGCTTCACATCTTGATTTCTTCTCTGATAACTTATGTTTCAGAATGTCCTCTATTTTCTTTACCTCTTCTAACTCCACTTTTAACAAGGCAAAGTCTTCATCAGGTTTTTTATTATTTTTCTGGAACTGTATGAACAATTGTTTTTTCTTTTTCTTCTTAAACCTGAGACTATCAATTTCTTGTAGGGCACTCATCAATCCTCCTTCCAATTCAACCACATCTTCTTCATCATTAGCATCACTTCCTGTGCTCTTATTATCATAATCCTCCTTGTCCATAAGCATAAATTCATTAGCCTTATCTTCACAAGAAGAGTCACTATCTGTGTCTCCTGAAGAGTCATCATTGTTTACACATAAACTTTTCTTTTTAGCAAATCTCTTGGATTTGTACTTCTCTTCACCTTCAGAGTTCTGGTCCTTCTTCTTGTGTGGACACTTACATGCAAAGTGACCTATATTTCCATAGTTAAAACATTTGAAGGGCAACTTGCCTTGGTACTTGTCTGATCCTTTCTTTAATCTTCTCATTTTTCTTCAATTTCTTCACGCTCATAATCCTGATTCTTATCTGCTCTAAATGATGCTTCTATAGAGATGGGTGTATCTTTACCTATCCTCATTTCATATGTAGTCAACATTCCTAGAAGTTTATCAAAAGGAATAACTTTTAAATTATTAAGTTTTTCTATAGCAGAGACATTTGGGTTGAACCTATCTGGTAGAGATCTCAAAATTTTCTAAACTAAAGAGGCTTCCTCAATTTTTTCACCAAGTCCTTTCATTGCATTTACTAGTTATTTAACTCTCAGAAAGTACTTCCAAGCTATTTCATCCTCTTTCATCTTTAGTTGTTCAAACTTTAATCTATAGGTTTGAATCTTGGCATCCTTTAACTTCTCATTACCTTCATAACTACTAATGAGTTTGTCCCACATTTCTTTGGAAGATTCTAAGTGCATAAGTTTTACAAGTTTTACTTCTGCAAGCCCTCTCAGAATAGCATTCATAGCCTTAGCATTGAAGTTGAATTCTAGCTTGTCATCCTTAGAAGCTAGTACAACTCGCTTTACATAACTAGTCTCCACCACATCCCAGACATCTGCACCTAAAACCATTATGTAGGTTCTCATTCTAACTTTCCAGAAGGCAAAGTTTGTTCCATTGAATAGGGGGGACTTATTGGTTGAAGTTCCTACATGACTAGTCATGTTTAATCTCTAGGATCTACCCTTAGATAAAAGGAACCTGCTCTGATACCAATTGTTGGACAACTGGGAGGGGGGGGGGGTGAATTAGTTGTTACTGTGCTTAAACAATTATACCCATTTTAAACTCATTACATAACACTCATTGATGATCAAAATAATTAAGGAAGGTAAGCAATAAAGAGTTCAACATCAATATCACGAATGCAGTATACAAAGACAAATATTCCCGAGGAAACCCATAAAGGGAGAAAACCTCTTCTTCTTTCTATGATAAGTAATCTTTTTTTTTTCTGTACATTATCATTTTTCTGAGCACCAAATATTTGCAAGGATACCACCTTTGTTTTGAAATCTGCAACTTGTTGAGAGAACCAACTCTTTGAATTCTCTAGCACCCATTAGAAGGAAGCACCAACTCCCTTGTTTTTCTAGCACCAACTCCTCGGTTTTTCTAGCTACAACCAGATGGGAGCTCTAAATCCCTGTTTTCAAGCACCCACTTGAAATTCTCAGGAAAACAATCCTCCCTAGAACCTCCATACCACCCTGAGATATAAAGCTTGGTTACTGAAATTTGTTACAGTGATACGGGATTTATCAATGTCTTACTAGTCTCATCACTATTCTGCTACACTGCTCTGCTCTGCCTGCATCAATGTCTTCCTGCTCACATCTTCTTGCGCTTTATTTTCTTCTACGTGTTATGCTCTGTGTCTCATCTTCATCGTTCTTCTTCTATGCTCTGCCCTTTTTCTTCCTGCACACAGCATTGTCTATGTTCTGACTTTATTTTTCTTTTTATGCCCTATGGTCCCGCTACATTCTTTGTGTTACGCCTCTCCTGTGCACTACAACTACTACACACAACATGCTTCTACCCACATGAATAACTATCAAAAGAAGAAAACATCTCTTCTATGTTCTGTATATATTTATCATGCTAAGTCCTCTGCAGGATTGTCATAACAACACTTTGTATTCTCTAGCAGTTACACTGAGTATATTCATCCTGAATGGTCATTATTCAGGGATTCTTTTGGATTCTTCAGAAGTTACAGTCTTCGACCCCTTCTCCATCTATCAATTTTCTCTCTGATTAATCTTCATACCATTGGTAGTTACATCGAGATTCTTCAGCTCCTCTGGCGATCACCCTGGAGCTCTTCGAATTCTCTGGCAGAAACAATCAATGGTTTCTGGTAGTTACAATCAGAGAACCTCTGCACGCTCATCCCTTTGGTGCATTTTCCATTTCTGAGAAAACTTCACAACAGGCACTATCTTTTTTGGCTAAGCCCATTCATTTCATGTGACCACGAGCTATGGTCAAACACCTCTCAAAAAGGCACTTCGTGACTCGCGACTTCGAGAATCTTGGTATGAGACATCTCGATTCTCCCAACTCACGATATCTGAAGTGGAGGCTAGCTCCACTAGCTCTTTCCTTTAGAATTTCGACGATGTGACCTCTGGCTGTGACCAGGGGCCCGATGTCTAGGCGCTACGCGAATTTGCGTTTCACGAGTTCAGACTACTAGTCATTCCAATTCTCCAATCTCCTGATTTCTGAATCTTCGCTTGCCATATCGATGGTCCATATCTCTCTGAGATCAATGATCGAGATCTCCTTTTCATGAGCTCGGACTTCGTGAAGTCAATGCTCTCATGTGTTCTTCTTTGCTTATCCTCCTTGCAAATCCACTATATATAACGGTTGTTGGTTCTTCACGCTCAGATCCAATGGATGGGATCTGTTCCTCTCTTGTGCACTCGTTCCTCCTCTCTGGAATATGATCTAACATTCTAGATTCTTCTTCCAGCCAACGGCTGTGATCACCTTATGCATTTCTGGATTTTTCATTTCGTGACTCCACGCTTCGCAATGTCGAAGGTTGACTCACCTCCCTTCTTCCGATTCTCGAATTGGCGAGGTGCTAATCTCTTGCCACATGTCCTCTCTCGTCTGATCGATGGTCCAGATCTCTCTGAGATCAACAGCCCACGTCGCTCCTCCTCCTGAGCTTTGAAGTGTTGATTACTGCTGCGCTTATCCTCCTTGCAGCTACACTAGATCTAACGACCCAAGGCACTCCTCGATCCATGATCGACAACCCATGTCGCTCCTCCTCATGAGATTTATTCCTTCTACAAACACTTAGATTGTAAGGAATCCGGCACACTCTAGGCTCTTGTTCCTGAGATCTATGCCTTGTTCTCGTCCTCCTAAGCTTGCAGACAACAATTACCGATGCTTCGATTGCTTCTTTTAGATATTTTCTGTTTGCCTATTATTGATGCCAATATGCCATCGTCGCTCCTCCTCCTGAGCTTATCTTTCATGTTTATTCTTTCCATCAATGACAAGCGCATCATTGTTGTTCCTGTAAACATTCCAACAACATATTGTTGGTTAATTGATTTTAGGTTAATATGGGGGTCATTTTTGATGTATTATTATTATTTAAGACATTAAAGTAATGAATTTTTTAATTAGAAAGTGAAAATAAAAATACATTAATTATTTATATTATAAAATTGTTTTACAAAAAAAAAAAAAAAATCCCAAGGTAAGAATTAGCAGGAAACCCTTCAGTACTTATTGACCAAAATTTGGTCAACTATATTTTCCAGCTCTTCGATTAATAAAAAATATGTTATCGAAATATTAATAAAAAATATGTTTGAACTATTATAAGTTCAATGTGTAGCCTTTAGTCTTAGCTTTGCCACTCATTTTTTAGATCGAAAATCAGAGTTTGTATTCTCAAGATATCCAGGTTTAAAGTTTAAGCATAAAATGATGCCTTTTTCATGTGGAATACGGCTAATTGTTCATAAATATATCCACATTTTCTCGAGCCCAAGACCTTGATATTCTTAGTTTCTGTCGAGTTCAAAACCCATAAAAATCTATTTCTCGCAGGTACTGGCTATAATTCTCCACTTTTCTCGTATCTATTCTCCCCCTCTTCCTATACTTAGTATTATTTTCTAAATCTTTATTTCTTACCTCTCCATTCCTCTCACTCTATATCCCACACTTAGAAAAAATAAAAAAAAACGGACACCCCAACTCACCCCCTCACCACTCCATACTTCAAAAAAATTCTAAGTCCTTTCGGACTCTCGTACTCACCTCACTCCCCAACCCAACACTCTACTCACTCACCTTCCCCCCTTTTTATTTCATACTTAAAATTTTTATACCTTTCGGACTCTCGAACTCTCATACTTCCCAACCCCCTCACATCCCTCACTCCTGCAAGTTCTAAAGTCCGTCCCCCTTATCTCTCCCCTACCATCCCCTCCCCATACACCATCCTAATCTCACCTACTCCCTACATTTCTCCCTCTCCCTCACTTCCCTTCCCCACCTCATCCTACGTAACTCCCCAACTCTTCTCCCCTCATTTATCCATCCCCCTCAATTCTACCATCTACAAACTACCTCCCTCATTTCCCCTCTTTCCTACTCTCGTTCAGTCTCCCTTTTAAACATCTTACCTTAATCCGTTTTAAATTATTTAATTTCAAAACCAATTAAACCCTTCCACATGGACACCTATGAAAAAATGACAAGTGGCAACATGAGAATGATGCAATATGGAAACTCATGAGTGGGTAACATGGAATGTTTCTGAGAGTGACACAAGGCACACTTTTATTGCATACACATGGAAGATTTTTAACCTATCACATGAAGACATGTGGCATCTCATCATTGGTGAAATATGGCAGTATATGAATGGCAACACATGGAAATATTCGATTGGTGCATTAGCATGGTGACTCATCCGTGTTGATTGGGCAAATTGGTGGTTGACATGGCATGCAAAATTATAATTTTATTCAACAATTTTCTAAGGGTTGAATCCTCCAAGCTCCATTTTATCCTCTCTTCATTTTGTTGTTGTCAACTATATGTTACACTTAACATTATATGCCACTAATACTTTCATATTCTCATGCATGTGGGATAATCTTCATGAAGACAAGTTGAAATTACTAAAGGAAGGACGAAATTCATCCAAGGGCTGAGATTTTCCCATCAATTTTGATCGATGATGGATGAGTGTCAATCTTGTGGAGGCAATAACTTGAGCTCCAGGTATCAGAATCACACAAACTTCATATCATTGGAAAGATATTTCGATGTAGAAGATGATGGTATAGGTTTCAAGTGCTGAAAGTTTCCACATGTTTCCTAGAAATTAAAATATTAGTCAGTTTCATGCTTAATGGTCATGTGTGACAACTCAACTTCACGAGTTCATATATTGAGATATGGGTGGCTAAAAGGTTGATTATCATTTTTAGAAAATTAAAACATAGTCCCCCTCTTTAAAAGAGAAATTAATTGGATTTTGAAAATAAAGTTTATTTAAAAACAAAAAGGAAAGGGAACCATTTAAAAGTTATGGATGTTAATGATGTGAATTCATTAATAAGAACTTAAATTAGGCATTAATTAAAGAATATGTTTCAAAAAGAAAAGTGTATGGGAATTTCAAGAGTGGAAAAAACCCTAACTACTCAAGTAAGTTACAAAATCTCATCTTAAAAAGAGAACATGGACTCCATCAAAAAAACAAGAAGAGGAAGGTACAACCATGAATAATCATCCAAGATTCTATTGAAAGAAAAAAGATCTCCATCTTCTCCACCCTTTCTCTTCTTCTACACCATTTCTGATAGCTTTATGCTTAAGTCTCTCAATTGGGCACAAGGATGAATTCTTGAGTGTTCTTCTTGCATTCTTCCAAAATATTTATATTTTTTGATCATGGAGTATTTACATCCATACACATGACTCTCAAAGATTTTGTAATGAAGAACATCTTTCATGAATAAAACTCCAGAAAGAATTGGTTCAGGGTTGATTTTGATTGTATCTTGTAACTTTGAGTCTTAAGTATGAGGCATTTGAAATGATCAAATTCTCTTTTTATCTTGATAGTAGTACTCTTTTCAAATTCTTTGAGATGATCAAATTATTCTCTCATATTTTTTATGAGGAAGACATGAATGCATTTATATATACGATTAAGAAGAATGTGTATGTGATTCTAATCACAAAGAAATTATGATGTTGAATCCCTCCTTCAATCTTTTCAATTGTTTAAATACTTATTGTTGCATACAAAGATCAGATTAGTTTATTGAAGAAACATATCATTTTATAATTTCAAGCAATAAAGATCTAGGGTTTGTTTCCTTAGCATTCTCCTAATCTAAGATATCACAGATATATCTTTTATCCCAAGAGGAGTACCACCTCTTTAAAACCGAAGGAGGATTCATATTCTCATGAGGTTGTCATTTCAGTCCTTGACGGATTCAAATGTCAACAGTACTTCTCCACTTCATGGATGATAAACAGGGTAACCCTAATTACGAGGCATAATCCCAAGGGGAACAAGGGATTTGAACCCTTGACCTCCTCCATAGGGGATACCTTCACATAGTCACTTGAGCTAACCCTTGGGGATATGTTTTTTACAAAATCATGTTATTGTTTTTTAAATATATATTTATTGAAATATTTAAAAAATAATAATAAATTTTCATCAAAATATTGTAATAAAAATTTTACAAATTATTAAAATGTATTAAATTTCTATATCTTCTTAATAAATAAATATAAAATTATGTTATCAATAATGTAAGGTCTAATTAAACATTATATTCTAACATTTTTAAAGTTAGTACAAGTATTCTATTAATACTCTACATTAAAAGATAGAACCATCTCCCATTGTAACCTAAATGGAGGGAGACCGGGTTTACAATGGGTAAACAAATGCCACTAATGATCTTGGATATGTTTAGGATAATGTTGATGAACCCAAAAAAGAGAGAATTATGTCTATTGATGAGTTATCTTATGATATGCTAAGCTTTTAAGAGTACAAACATAACAAAATGATGGAGTCGAACTCCTCTTACAAGTCAATGAAGCCCTTGTTTTGCATAGTTGTATAAAGTTCCTTGTGCATACCCTCCTTGATAGGTGATTCAATATACTTTGTATCATAAATCCCATCCTTAGAACTATAGATAATAGTAATCAAATATTTGGGATAACTTCAACATAATGTACTAGTAGTTTTCAATGCATAAACCATGATTCCCTTAACCCGCTATTACAATTCTAGTAGCTTGAAATACTTGGAATTTCTTCCACTAGTATGGCTTGAGTCTGGGACGCGTGGTTAGATTTCCATTTCAATAAAAACATTGAGAATTCACCCATGTTCTTCTTGTACCCTTTCTTTCTTTGATAGCTACCACTTTCCCTTTAACCTTTGTAGAGAATCAAAGTGGATAAACTTATGTATTGTGCTACACGGGGGTAATTTATTTCTATTAGAGATGTCCACCTATGCTTTGATTTCTTTGAGCTTTTCCCTAAGAGGGTGAACACAGTAGGAGGACTCAACCATGTGTACACTTTTAGAAACCCATCAACAAAGTATATCATCCTAGAGCCCACTCACCAATAAGGACTTCAAAGTTGAATTCCCACCTATCAACTAAGAGAGTCATTGAAGAGTGAATCAGGTGAGACCTCCTAAACCTACATTAGGCCTTTGTAGAATCTTCTTCTTCCATCATTGAATAAATGTTCGCCTCCAAATATGGGCAAGGATACACTAATTGTGTTGTATGGAAGATGTAACATCCCTTCTATAATCCCCAATTTAATTAATGCTTGTATAGATATAATATGTGGCTCTGACCAAGTGATGTATATGTGAATTGTATTTCTGAATTTTAATAATAAAATGTGATGCCAGCTACTGGAGGATATTGAAATAGATGGGGGTTGAATTAATCCACAAGAGAGTGGAGGGTCTAGTATAATTTTTAAGAGAGGGGTCCAATGGATATTACACATGTCTATTAATTCAACCCACTTCCTAAACTTACTATTGGTATATGAACCTTCTATTTTTTTTATTGAGAGTCCCTAGGGAAAATCATTGAATACATGTAAGATGATGGGTGTGAGAAGTCACATACCATAGTTATTGGGAGCATGGGGGCTAAGTACAATCATATTGGGGAAGTGTGTGAGTCAAGAAAAAAAAAAGGAGAGGAAATTTGTATGGGTAGTTACAATAGTTTTAGACATTTGGTTTTTGGTATGAATGGTGAGAAGAGAGAATTTTGGAACATGATGGAGAATTTATGGAGTGTATTTGGACAAGAATATTGAAGAGCTAGGTTGTGAGGTCAAAAGAGATAACTCATGTGTGAGTTTCACTTTAACAATAAGTGTTGTTGTTGTTTTGTTGGTAGTTTTCCTAGAAGTGAGTTCCATGAGTTACCAATAGAGAGATTCATGGTTACCTGTGCCAAAGAGGCCCTAATAAATTAACGGGAAAATCAAGGGACTAACATGAGTGAATGGGTTGGGAAGGTTAAGAGGAAGATACCTAGTGGAAAATCAGAATAGTTATAAGAGAATAACAGTGGGTTGTGAGATTTTTGAGCTGTGAGTGGACAATGAGAGACCACCCTCTTTTTTTATTTCTATCCTCATCTTGGGGTTGAATTGTTGTTGAGATTTGGAACAACAAGTCTATGGTTGGGTGGAACATTCGTCCCAAGCAGTTGGTTGCACAATTGAATTAAAAGATAAGTTTGTATATGTTTATGTGTTGTATTCATGAGTTAAAATTATTTTGTATTGACTATGTGTTTGAGAAATATTATATGTGTTTATGTTAATTTATTTAATTTTCATTCACGTTGGTTTTATCATGTTGTATATGCATTTAATTAATGGTAACAAAGAGTAGTTAAATCTAGTTGTAATTCATAGATAGAAAGCTACAGGAAAGTAGCTAGCTTTAAAAATTTTAAAATATTAGTTTTATGCACATAATCGACCTCGATAGATTTGTATAAGAGCTTTTGGTTCAAACACTAGACCCATATGGGCAAATAAATCGGGAAAATTCGGGTAATTCGCTATTACAAACTTTGATCTGTGATGAATTTGGAGTAAAAAGGAGAAAATTAGTGTGAAATCCCCAAATTCATGAGAAAATTCCAGTGAAATTTCCTCAAAACCCTCTAAGAGATTATATGGGGCCTCAATATGTAGAGTTGCAGAGCTAAATTCGATCTAGAAGGTTGAAATTCATGTTTTAATGTTCATTGTAGAATTGGAATATTTCTAATGGATTGATGATTGTGATCATGTTTTATTTCGATATCAATGGCCTAGATTCGTTTTAATATATTTAAGAAATTATAAGGCTTTTGAAGTTTGGAATGGTCTAGCAGATCGATGGACGAAATTCATTTTCGATAGTTGTGAAAATGAGATAGAGTAATGGTCTAGATTCATTTTTGGTTGTTTGGAAGTTGGAGCAGATCAACAGTCAAGATCATTCGAAATGGTAGTTTGATGGTCCAAATTCATTTGAGACCGACGGTGTAGATTAAGAGGTTTTTATAACAATAAAACGACCATTTTTTCTATGATTTTTTTTGGATTTTGAAGGACATGAACTTGCAGAGGGATTTTGAGGCCCTAAATGACATTATTTTGGAAACAAAAATCCATGAGAATTCAGAGAGGGATTTCCAATGATCTATTATGTTCACAAAACAAAGCTCATGTGAGAAAGTTACAGCTAAAATAGTTGAGGTAAAATTTTGGCACCAATTTAATTCGAGAGGGAATAAATCCTTTCTTAGAAGTCTGTTGAGGTACAGGAGTAATCTATGGAAATCTTGTGAACCATAGAAGACAATAATGGAGCGATAGTTTGAATTTGGGTATGTAAAAATGTGCAGGAAGAAAAAGAAGACACAAGTAGCATACGTGGATAAAAGAGGAAAGCAATATAAACTTCTTTGGACCATAACTTTCATCTCGAGACTCATATTTGAGAAAACAAATAGTCATTGGAAAGGTATTGAAGAGAAAAAATATATCCATCGAAAATTTTGAATTGGGTGCTAAAATTTTATTAAAATGTAATAAAGTAAATTCTGTGGCAGTAAGTGAGTGGAAATGGAAACTTGTGAATATTTCAATTTTCTTATTAGAACTCAAAATGAGGGGTGATTATAACCATTAGATAGTTATTTCAGAGAAGAATGTTTCTAGGGAATCATATTTTTAATTGGTGCATTTTTTTCTTCATAAATTGATATGAAGAATAACCTATATTCTAATTAATGAAATGTTTTATAGCATGTATGTTCTAATAATAATTATTACACACATTTCTTGCAAAATTAGAGGTATAGGAAAACAAATTTAATTCTTATATGAGGATTGGAGTTATGGAATATTCCAAGGGATCATATATCCATGAGGAGGATGTTATAATTCTGCATATCAGCATGGGAAATGTTGAGACAGAGTCTAAATGGAAGGAGAGGCAGGAAGGATCCTGTAACTATGAGAAGCATGTATCGAGAAGTGCAGATATATAGGGTATATAATGAAAGGATTATGAAGGCTCAAGAAAAGAAACTTTAGAGCCTGAATATGTTGCATAATCAAGTTAACAAAGAATCGGGCACCCAACAAGAATCTAGTGTTAGAAAAGTGACCACATCTAGATCCCATAACAAAAAGGATGATCATGGGAATGGTAGGAAGTCAAGAAACATGAGCAAGCACCATCATGCAAGTTCAGGTCCAAGGATCTGCCCAAGTGTGTCTCACATATATTGGACATTGTGTTCAGTGCTTCCCTTAAGTTTCACGACATGTGTCAACCCCCTCTTATGGATCCTAACTCTGACGATTGTGGTGGACATTAATGCCTGTGGGTTTTGTTCTAATGGGAATCAAAGTCTAAAAAAAGGTATCAGAGAAACAAGTCTTGAGTTATAAACTCTCCCAACACATGCTGGAGGGGAGATTGTTGGACATTGGGTTCAATTCTTTCAACAAATTTTACGACATGGGTTAACCCCCTCTCATGGATCCTAACTATGGATATTGTGGAAAATATTAATGCCTATGGGTTTTGGTTTAACAAAAGTAATAGTCCAAGATTTTCAGGAGGTAAATAAGAAGGCTTGAGGCAAACATCTTAAAAGGAGAGCTTAGAAAAATCAATCCACCAAATTTTAATTGTGAGCATAGGAAAGGAGAAGAGGTCGAGGCCTCACTATTGGAAATGAAGAAATATTTCTAGCTGTATGATTACCCTTCAAGGGTAGAAGAAACAGTTTCAACTTACCACTTGCAAGGAAAGGCATCCATGTTGTGGGATCAGCTTAAGCAAGACAAGAACCTTGATGAGAAGAAGATCTCATGGAGGCAATTCAAAGGATATTTCCAAAAGAAATATTTTTTTGAGTATTACTATGAAAGGAAGATGAAAGAGTTCTTTGAACTCAAGTTTGGAAGAATGGCAATGGATGAATATGACAAGAGATTCTTTGAGTTGTTAAAATTTGTTGACTTCATAAAGGATGAGAAAGTCAAAATCCAAAGTTTTTTTAGTGGGTTACCTTATTTCTATAGTGACAAGATACAATATGATAACCTCGAGAATTTGGAAGAATCCATAAGAAGAGAAAAGCATCTTTATGAGTAGAGTAGAGGAAGGTCATTTTTTTAGAAAGCTTGGAATGACAAGATGAAGGGTAAAAATGATCAAAGGTAGAAACATTTTAAGCCACCCTTTTTCAAGAATAACTCTTAAGAAAATCAGCAAGGCCAGACAACCAAAAATAAGCACAAGATTGCGGAATCATTTGGGAAAAGTCCAAGGAAGAAACTTGTACAATGTTGGGGATGTGAGGGAAATCACTTATATAGGGACTACCCTCACAAATGATAAAGAATGAAAATTTTCCACAACATTCAAGAGGCTGAGACAATGGAATACATGGGAGGAAACATGTCAAGTATTTATGCAGCCTTGGAGAACGCTTATCTGGGCCTTGGATAACAAGCAAGAAAAATATCAATCCCACCCCTCTGAATTGAATGGAGAGTGGATTGATAACCCCCCCCCACCCCCCTCCCAATTGAATGGAAGGTAAGATTGATAACCAACCCATATCAATTTTAATTGATTATGTAGCTAGTAATAGTTACATAAATTATAACATTGTTGAAAGAGTAAGCATAATAAATCTTAGTTTTTTTAGTAAAATAAGAAATATTTTTTTGTTTAGTTAGCCATAGGGGCTAAGAGAAAGATCAATGAGTTGGTTAAATATTTTCCAATAGACATGAATGGACTCAACACAAAGTTGTATGTAAAACTCATACCATTGGGTTCATATATTTTTCTAATTGACATGAATTGGTTGGAAAAACACCATGGTGTCTTATATTTCTACAACAAGACAATCACATGTTTTAATGAAGAAGAGAAGTAACGCAAGGTTCAAGGCATTCCAAGTGTTGTAGTTGTTAGAGAAATTATAGGTATGCATTTGAAAAAGAGTTTCAGGAAGGGATGTCGGATTTTTGTAGTCCTTATGGAAGAGGAAGTCAAAGATAAAGTGGCAAGCATTGAATACCATCCAATCTTAAGGGATTTTGAATATGTTTTGGGGGGAATTCAATGATTTACACCAAAGAGAGACATTGATTTCTCTATTGATTTAGTGCCAAAAATTTCCCCAATGTCCAAAACAACATATAAGATGGGCACGCCAGAGTTGAAGGAGTTGAAAATGAAACTTGAATAATTGCTAAGGAAGAGGTATATACACCCAAGTGTGTCACCTTTGGGAGCCCCAGTTCCTTTTTTGAAGAAGAAAGATGGAACCTTAAGGTTGTTTATTGATTCTAGACAACTAAATAAGGTCACCATAAAGAAAAAATATCATTTTCCAAGGATTGATGACTTATTTGACCAACTAAAAGGTGCAAGAATATTTTCTAAGATTGAATTGAAATCAAGTTATCATCAAGCGAGGATAAAGGAATGGGACATCAACAAGACAACATTTAGGACAAGATATGGGCATTATGAATTCACGATAGTTCCATTTGGACTATAAAATTCCTCAACTATTTTCATGTTCCTGATGAATGGAGTGTTTAGGGAGTATCTGGACAAGTTTGTAATTGTGTTTCTTGATGACATACTCATCTACTCTAAGTCAAAAAAGGAAAATGAGAAACATTTAAGAATTGTGTTGCAAGTTTTAAGAGAGCATAAATTGTATGTCAAGCGAAGTAAGTGCATATTTTATCAAAAGAATATTTACTACTTGGGGCATAAAATTTCCACATAAAGGATAGTAGTTGTTCCAAAGAAGATAGAGGCCATTAGATAATGGCCAGTGCCAAGAAATGTCATAGAGGTCAGATCATTCATAAGTCTTGTTGGTTATTACAGAAGATTAATAAAATGATTCTCAAATATTGCGATCTCAATCACTTATTTGCAAAATAAGGGAGTGAAATTTGAATGGACTCCCAAGTGTGAAGAGAGTTTTCAGCAGCTGAAAGACATCTTGCCAAGTGCTCCAATCTTGAAGATTGCAAATCCGTATTGTTTTTTTTTGGTGTGCACCAATGTATGAAAGGAAGGAATTAATGGAGTCCTCACAAAAAAATATCATGTGTTATGCTATGAGTCCAGAAAATTAAAAGTGCATGAAATGAATTATGCAACCAATGATCTAGAATTAGTAGCAATTGTACATGCATTAAAAAAGTGGCAACATTACCTCATGGGGAGTAAATTTGAGCTAAGGAAAAACCACTGTGATTTGAAACATTTGTTTGGATGACCAACATTAAATGCCAGACAAACTAGATGGATTGAATTCCTTAGTGAATATGACTTTGAAATTAAACATATCAAAGACAATGGGAATCAAGTGGTTGATGCACTCAACAGGAGAGCACATGAGACGCATATTGTAGCCATCAACATGTACAAGACTGATTTGAAGGATAAAATTATTGCAACAAAAATTTTACATCAACACTATTTGCTAATAAAATAAACATTACAAAGGCAAGGTATATGTGTCAAATTCCAATGAGCTAAAAAATACAGTGATGAGGGAAATGAACAATGTGCCATATGTTGGCCACCCAAGATATTATAAGACAATTGCAGCTATAAGAAGGCAATAATTTTGGCCAAGAATGAAGAAATAAGTGTCTGGTTAAAATGTCATATGTATAGAGTGTTAGAAAGTGAAGAATGAACATAGACATCTAGCAGGTCTATTACAACCTTTCCCATTCCAAAATGGAAATGGGAAGAAGATATAGCTGATTTTATTACAAAGTTGCCAAGAATAGTAAAGCAACATGATTCCATCACGATGGTGGTGGATAAATTAACTAAGGAAACACATTTTATTCCAATAAAGACAACACACAAGGCTACAAATATTGTAGATATCTATATGAAATAAGATTCTAGGCTACGTGGGGTGCCTAAGGCAATTATTTCAGGTAGAGATCCAAAATTTACATCCAATTTTTGGAAGGGTTTGTTCAAAGGTTTTGGGACAAATTTAAGTCTCAATATAATGTATCACCCATAGTAAGATGGGAAAATAGAGAGAGCTAATAGAATGGTCGAGGACAATATTAGAATGTATGTGATGGAACAACCATCAAAGTGGGAAGATTATATTCATTTAGTTGATTTTTCTTATGATAATGGGTATCAAGCCTCATTGAAAATTATTTTGTTTGAAGCATTGTAACATGCTAGTGAGTTTTGATCATCCAACAAAAAAATAAGTTATTGGGATAGATTTGTTAAAGGAAATGGAAGAGAATATAGCAAAGATCAAAGATAATTTAAAGGTTGCCTAGAACAAGCAAAAAATTTATGTAAACAAGAACAAATTTTTTAGATATTTTAAAGTGGGTGAACCTGTGTTTTTAAAAGTGAAGGTGGAGATCATTTCACTAAGATTAGGAAGTTTCTCAAAGTTGGCAACAAGATATTGTGAAACTTTTGAAATATTATAAAAGATAGATCCAGTTCCATACATGTGCTAGCATTGCCTACATCAATGAGAGTGCATAATGTATTTCATGTGTCGTTGTTTAATAAATATGTTCCTAGCCCTGACCACATAATTGATTGGACTATGATGCAGGTGGAACATAAAGGGGATTTTCGGGTGGAACCAATACACATTCTAGATAAAAAATTCAAAGTGATTAGGAACGAAGCCATAGGGTAGGTAAAGGTTCAATGGACTTGCTATGGCCCTGAAGATTCTATATGGGAACACGAAAAAAATATGCAGGAAGAATACTCACAATTTTTTCTCAATTTTGAGGAAAACAAAATATAAGACTGCAAGACTCCATTTTGAGCAACTAGAGTTTGAGAACCACATCTCAAAGTCCTAGCCAACCTGTGCCTGGGGGGATGACAAACAAATGGTACAACCCAATAGACTGAGAACAGTGAAGGGGTTACATTCCTTGGGTCATCGAGTTGAGAGGAATATGAGGTTTTGGTTGGAATTGTTGTTGGAGTTATGAAATTGCATAATTTTATTTCTTTAAGCATTGTTATGTAAATTTGTATATGTGTTGTAGGGATTTTGTACCATGCAGAAGATGAGCGCCCTTAGGTTCTACCAATGCCTAAAACAAGAATAAAGAGATAAGCTAAGAATATTCCTAGATCTGATTCATACATTGAAACAACCAAAGAAGACAAAAACCTCCCAAATATCAAAGCAATCATGCATGGATTAACAACATATCTAATAGTATATCATAACACATAATTATACTAATTCTCTACCAAAGAATACATAAACTTATATGAAAAAATAGATAGAAGGAAAAATCCAGTATGTCTTCTATTAATCAAAGATGCAATATTACAACTTACAAATGTAGATTGAAGATATGCCCTCCTTCCAAGCTCATTGCCCAAGTCTTGCAACCAAATCACCAGAGTAACTTTGATAGCTCTTTTCTCCTCCCTTCCCATGGAAAATGGATTGGTTCTTATAGGTATTTAGGGATAAGGCCATATAGTTATTAGGATAATATTCTCAATCTCATAATGGAAGCATTTTCAAGGTTAAACCCCGAGAGATCAGTGGGAGGTCTTATCCATCGAAATCAAATCTAAAAATAGGAGATTATAGAATTGGTCGCTCCCCAGACACATAGAGAGAGCGATTGATCACTCCTTGGTAGGAAAAAAGGAGTAACCAACCCTTTTGATCGCACTCTTAATGAAGGAAAAGGGTGACCAGGTGGGAAATTGGCTGGAAACTCAGGGAAGAAGTGGTAGGTTTTAAGGATCAAAATAAGGGGTTTCTAGGGGATAATGACATAATGATTAGGTAATATTTAGGTGATAATGACCTCATGATTAGGTGGCAAATAACTCTATAATAATATGTATATCGACACAGTATGCACCGAGGACAACACACAATTGGAAGGGAGGGGGAATGTAACATTCGTGTTATAATCCTCAGTTTATGCGAATTGTATTTCTAAATTTTAATAATAAAATGTGATGTCATCTATTGGGGTATATGGATAGAGATGGGGGATAAATTAATCCATAAGAGATTGGTGGGTCTAGGATAATGTCTAAGAGAGGGATCGAAGGGGGATTATACATGTCTATTAATACAAAGCACTTCCTAAAATTACTATTGGTATATGAAACTTCTAATTTCTGTTTGGGTGTCTCCAAAGCCAATCAATACATGTAAGAGGGTAGGTGTGAGAAGTCACATCCCATAGTTATTAGGAGCATGGGGGATCAGTACAATCATCTTGAGGAAGTGTGTGAGTCAATAAAGCAAATCAAATGAGAGGAATTTTGTATGGGTAGTTACAACAATTTTAGACATTCAATTTTTGGCATGGAAAACAAACAGAGATCAGAAATGAAGAGCTTGGAGCTGGAGCAACCATGGAGGAAAATTTTTGGAGCAAAGCATTTTTGGAGCGTATTTGGAGAAGAATACTAAAGAGAGAAGTTGTCAAGCTTGAAGAGTGAACTCCTATGTGGGTTGCGTTGTAACAACAAGTGGGGTTGTTGTTTTTCTACTAGTTTTCCTGGTAGTGAGTTCCCAACAAAGGGATTCTTGGTTACTTGCACCAGAGAAACTTTGATAAATGAATTGGATTCCTAAGGGGCTGATATTAGTGAAGGGGTACATTCCTTGGGTTGAGCAGGCCGATAGGAAGAGAGTTACTGGAAAATCAGGATAATTGTAGGAGAATACTAGTGGGTGGTGGGATTTCTGAGATGTGAGTGGATAGTGAGAGACCACCCTCTTTTGTTGATTTCTAGTCTCGATTCAGGGGTGAATTTTTATTGATATTTGGAACATCAAGTCTATGGTTGGATGGAATGTCCTTCCCAAGTAGTTGGTTGCACAACTAAATTAAAGGATAAGTGTTTATATGTTAATGTGTTGTACTCGCGAGTTAAAATTGTTGCGTATTGACTTTGTGTTTGAGAAAGATTATATGTTGTTGTGTTGAGTTAGTTCACTTTCATTCATGTCAATTTTAGCATGTTGTAAGTGAATTTAATTAATGGTAATAGACAATAGTTAAATCTAGTTGTAATCTGTATCTTGAAAGCTATAGGAAATAAGTTAGCTTTAAAAAAATTTAAATATGAGTTTTCCGCACGTATTGGACCTCATCTAGGCTGGGGAACATTAAAGAAGAAAAAGTCACCACTACAATGGTGTCCCTTGCCTTTCCACCTATAGCTTATATTCACCATTACAAATGTCATCTTGATCAATGCATGGAAGAAGCCACTTGTCAATCAAACATAATGTTCGATGATGACACCCCATCCTAGGAAAGTCGTATTCTAATTTATTGTATAACAAGAACTAAAGATCAATCATACTTCATCTCAACACTTCCAAATATTATTAACTACTTTGCATCATTTGTCAAACTCCACCTAATTAATTAATCGACATATTCAACTTTCATATTCATGTCTTGCATGCCCTTCCCAAAAGAACCATCCTTTGATGAACCCATGAGAAGGGTAGTTGTGTCGTGATTCATAACTATGTTAAAAACACAATTCACATTAATAACTCCACCTAATTAATTAATCGACATATTCAACTTTCATATTCATGTCTTGGCATGCCCTTCCCAAAAGGATGGCCCATCCTTTGATGAACCCATGAAAAGGATAGTTGTGTCCCGATTCATAACTATGTTAAAAGCACAATTCACATTAATGAAATCAAAACATTTATTAAAAATATCAAGATAATTTTATTTTAAAGATGTTATGGTTCTATTTTACCAAATTAACCTACTATTGTTTCTAAATATGTAGCCCTGGGAAAAAACCATGATTTTGTCAGGTTTAAATTACTCTTTATATTAAAGTTTTTATAATCCAAAAACCATATCCACTTTACTTTTCTTCATTCCAATTTGGGCCGAAGCATGCTTAGCTGAATGTTAATAGCCTTTAAGCACACATAAATAAAGTTGACCATTTTAAGCATTTTTAAACAAAATCTTAATAAAATTCGGAGCACATTTCACGGGCCAAGCACTTGCACTTGGGCATATTTCAAGCACAGCACAAAGATTTTAATAAATCGAATGTCAAACCGACGAAATCAATCGTAGCACATTGAGATCGTGGCAAACCCCATGGCGTGCCACATACTTTTTCCTGTAACAATCCGAGCACTAACCATGGATGCATACTGTGCAAGTTGACTTTTATGAAGGCATGATTTAGTAAATAAATTTAATTTGTTTTAAGTATTTTTTAAGATGTTTAAATGAAGTTATGTTTTGATTTATTCATTTTTATAATTTTGATGATTTGGTAATTTTGAAATGGTTCAAAATCCTTAGAATTATAATTTTTAATTTAATTTGAGAATAAGTTGAGAAGAATTTTGAAGGGAAAAAAGTTGAATTCTTTTATTAATTATTTTATTTTTAATTTAATTGTTAAAAAAAAAAAAAAAATGAATATTGTGGAAAAATTTAATTATATAAATAATTCATTTTTTTTTAATGAATTCATCTCTATATTATGAAAAAAAATAATTATATAAATGATTTTTTTTTTTCAATAAAGTCATCTCCAAACCATATTTAATTGTGTAAATAATTTTTTTTTCAATGAGTCATGTCCAAGCCATTATCTCTATCAAGTAAATCTTTATTAAACAAACTCTATTCAAAGAAAAAATAACATACATGAAAAAACAAAATCTTCCTATCCTAAATTACTTAAGAAAAAAGTATTACTTTCAATTGTAAGTAAACTTCAAATATAGTCACGTACATAATCAATTAATTTAATTAATCTTATTGAAAATGTTGTTTCATTGAGCATGTTGTAGAGATATTCTTTTATCATACAATGACCATGTTGTATTTTATTCTTTACCAACAATTTCATTGTCTTCAATAATAAAATATACCACCTATGAAACCTTTGGTTGCGAATTCCTTTCTTTCTTTGCCAAATAAAGTTTTAATTTTTTTAATTTTAATGATTTAAAAACTTTTAATGAAAAAAGTAAATTGATAATTAGTTTTGTTTTTTTGGAAAGAAAAGTTTGTTTCATCAATTCTATTTTAAAATAGTTCTAAATCTTTATTGGCAAAGTGTTGTAGTAGAAGATTTTAAAACTTTTATAAAAACTTAAATATTCAGAAAGTAATTGACTTCGTGATTGTGTAATTCAAACTTTTTAATTTTTTTGGCAGTTGAATTTGTAGATTTAAGTAGTTAAGTTTGTATAATCCTTAAAAAAAAACCTAAATGAGATAACTTAATGTTTCAAACAATTTTGGTTTCTCAATTTCCACGACATCTTGCTCATGCCCATGATTATTGATTTGGTGCAACCACATCAAGAAGATTTTAAATAAATCGAATATCATTGAACAAGATCTATCGTGGAACATTCTGATCGTAACAAGCACTGTTGTGTGTCAGTTGGCTTTTCGTATAACGACTTGCCCAACAATTTAAAATCCCATCGGTGGAACATTGAAGCGGTTTGTCTACCACAATGCATTTGCTTTCTATAGCTAATAAAAATAACTAGCACACTTCTTAAACGGGTGAATGGGAATGTCCAAATAATTTGAAGGAAGACTTAATATTAATATTGTTAATTGACATCATAACAATAGCTTACAATAACTTTCAATTTTGTGAAAAAAAAAAAGAGTGTAAATATTTGTAAACTCAATAACTTGATATGATTTTTTCCCCAGAAAAAACACTTTCATTGTTATTCAATATTGATCAAAGGAAACTTCCCAAAATATAGATAAGTCTATATATGTTGTGAGACAGTCCAAAAAGAACTATGTCCTGCATACTATTTTGTTACACGCCACATAATTATAAGTCTTTAATATTGTCCTCGATGATAATAAATCTTACAAAAGATGATTCATACTATTTTGTTACACGCCACATAATTATAAGTCTCTAATATTGTCCTCGATGATAATAAACCTTACAAAAGATGAAATTTTAATAAATTTACAAAATTGTGACGATGTTCTTGACAAAAAAAACAAAACAAGCCCATTGTCCTTACACTTAGAAGATATAAAATTGACCAAAGGTGATAAGAGAATCCTTGTAGACCTCCTCGAAATGGACCCACCCAAGCTACTTCTCTAGTGCTAGTTTTAGTTCCATGGCCTTAAGTTGAGACTTCCAATCCATCAACTGTATGACAACCCTTGAGTCACCAGCTACCAATAAATATTCAATGTGGTATCCATTTGAAAATCTTCAATGTGGCATCCATTTGCAATAGAGAGGAGAACTTCAAATATTCCTAAACTCAAGAACTTGATATGATATATATTCTAAGGTAAATTTTATAATTAAATGTATGATCTTTAAGCTATGATTTTATTTTAAAAATGATAATGAAGATGTAGATGATGATGGAATTTAAAAATAATATGTCTTAGTCTCATATCTTGTAGTGTGGATAAAAATAATAATAATAATATACTAATTATCTAATTAAGCTAAATAAATATAACTATTGTTATAATTTTAATAATTATATATAATTATAATTAAGTATATATTATGTTATTACGTATTGATATATTAATATGACAATGACTATGATGATTGTAGATTGAATTCAACTTGAATTGTTGTGTGATGAACTGTCATCCTTACCAATTAAATTTTACAATTTTTTTTTCTTATAAATGAACGTATATATAATAACTATTCTTAATAATAATTTATTAAGAAAATAAAATAAAATTATAAATTTTAGAGTGGCAACACGAGGAAATTTTTAATTTTATAAAGCTTGAGAGGAATTTTTTTGAAGTGAATGAATTCAAAAACATTATTTGAAAAGGTGGGTGGAAAGTCCACCTCCAATTCTGTGGTAGTACAAAATAAATACTTGTGGGCATGTTAAGTGAACTAAATTGTTTAGGTTAGAAATGAAAAGAAACCACTATATTAAAATTATATAAGATTAATATATTAAAATTGAATTTAAAAAATTATATATATTTAATTAAGTTAGTCTTAATTTATTAATATAGTTAAATGATATAATTTAATAATTAAAAATTTATATAATGTTAAAGTTAGAAATGAAAAGAAATAATTATAAAATGTTTAAGTTAAAAATGAAAAGAAATAATTATTTTATAAGCGAACAAGTTTATTATATTAAAATAGATTGAAAAAAATGTATTTTTAATTGAATTGTATTTTTCTTTTTAAAATTATGTTAATATATAATTGAATATTTAAAATTGTGTTAATATATAATTGGATATTTAAATCATGGTTTTTATGTAGATTTTATAATTTTGTTAAAACTTTGTTTTATCATTTGTTTAGAAATCTATAAAAATGAGACTCCAAATACAGATTGATACCGAGTCGGAGGCCTAGACCTAAGGGCCAATACCTTTACCGTTAGGTCAAGATATTGAAGAACCTAGATGTTTCATTTCCATGTAGATGGTTTTTATGTAGATTTTATAATTTTGTTAAGACTTTGTTTTATCATTTGTTTAGAAATCTATAAAAATGAGAGATACGTTAAGAATTAGGAATGAAGATAATATGGGATAAACATGACCATATTACTTTTTGAGAGATACATTAAGAATTAGGAACCAAAGTAATATAGGATAAACATTATCATATTACTTTTGAGTAATACTTTGAGTGAAAGAAGTGGAATTATGACCTTACACATGTTTATTTTCTTTAATAGTGATTATACCATTATATAAATATGTGCAAATTAATATTATACATAATTATGATTAGTATTACTCAAAGTATTACGGAAAGTAATATGGTCATGTAAATAATGAAGGACTTAAAATTTAGAAAATCAATATTATCAAATTTACTATCATAACTAAATGTAAATAGTGAAGGACTTAAAATTTGGAAAATCAATATTATCAAATTTACTATCATAATTAAATTTAGTGAAGGACTTAAAATTTGGAAAATCAATATTATCAAATTTACTATCATAACTAAATTTAATGACTAAATTTAATAAGAAAGAATTTGGAAATATCAATATTATAAAATTTACTATAACATCTAAATTTAATGGAAAAAAAATGAAAATATCAATATCATCAAATTTACTATCACAATTAAACATCTAAATTTAATGGAAAAAAATAAAAATATCAATATCATCAAATTTACTATCACAATTAAATTTAATAACTAAATTTAATAATAAATATGTGAAATGATCTAATAAAATTATAATAATAATAAGTTATATATTATAAAAAAATCAAAATCATTTTTTTTTTATTAATTTAAATAATAACACTAATTTTGTGAAGTGATCTAATAAAATTAGAATAATAAAAAATTCATATAATTAAAAAATATTAATTTTTAAAAGAAATTAAAATCATTTTTTTTGTTTATTAATATAAAGATAACACTAATTTTATAACAAGAAGCCTAAAACACTAGGTCTAATTGTTAAACAATTTTTACGCCGAAAGGGGTATACCTATTGACAATGGGCAGATTTAATAGGGATTTAGTGCTTAATAAGTTTTCTATGGACAGGATTAAATATGGCTGGAATATTCTTAGTAGTCACACAAAATAAATGGCTGTGATTTCAATCATTAACTTCCTATTGTTTATGTGTTTACTTTTTTACATTTACTTAATCATATTTAAAAATTACTTTGATAGCTGATTGCCACCTAAGTGATGAAATTAAAATATTAACACCAGATAAATGAAACTCAACAGTTTATTTGTTAATCAATAATAAAATTTAATATATTCTTTTAAGGATTATTTTCATCTTATCAACCTTTCGGCGTTGATCAGCCACAATTATGTGGCTGTGCTAGTAATAAACACATACATAATTGTTAAACAATTTTAATAAAAATAAACTTCATAACTAATTAATCATAATAATAATAATAATTTCATTTTCACTCATTGAATTCGATCTAAAAATGATTTCCCCATTGTTTATTTACTTTGCAATAGGTGTTTCATGTACGTATAGATTTGAATCTAAATAGTAAACCGCGATTACAGAAAAGTTGAATTGGTGGAAAATACAATGAATTCAAGATCCTCGTTGTTGCAAAGCAATGCCAACGCCCCAGAATTGTTCCCTACCATTCTGCTCGGAAAGTCATAGTAAATAATCAGTGCCTCTTCTACTAAACATTTCACAGCATGACTAATTACACTCGCAATGTTTCCCATATGATTTTGATCAAGGGATGATTTTGATCCAGTAGCCAGTTTCCCATGTGAAAATGATCATGGAAACAAGAGGAATCGTCATACACAAACAGTTTATATGATGTCGATGCTCTCCCACAGGAAGAGTTACGACTTCTGTGCTTCCCACTGGTACCCTGATTCATCCTGCCAAACACTTCAAACGAACTGTACGCACAGCTCAGTGTTAAACATA
>SNQJ01S0010044.1:1785-13440 GCA_010110895.2 Picea sitchensis | reverse complement strand
CCAAATAACTGCCCGGTGCTCAAGATACTGGATTTCCAGCCTAGCTTCCAAGGTCAGCCCGTCATTTCACCACAGCTAGAGGTAGTCAGAGAAGGGATCCCCCCAACGGAATCACGGGACGGTCCCCCGCCACTTCCCCCACTCACTACAGTTGTTGAAACTCCTAGAATGTTACTAAGTGTTCTTAAGACCCGCAGGTGGGTCTTTAAGTGTGTTGGGTTCGTTTTGGGTTGATTTTGAGTGTCCAAGTTTTATCTTGTTTAGCGAAAGATGGGAGCGTATGTGTGTATGAGATCGCTGCGTGCAGAGTGAAATCAGATCATCATTGATATAGCAGAATGTAAATAGCAGATTACACCATCAACATAATATGTTCCACAAGATAAACTGAAACAGAAGCTGGAATATAAGTGCTTGCAGAAACGTAATCAGATCATCATTCTCATTTAGTCACTGGTTACACATGATGGTTTAATGCGCTAGTAGATTTACATCTCTCATTTATTTTCATGTGAATGCTAATGCTCATGGTCTAAGATTCTAAGTTTTCAAGCTACATTTATATTTCCTTGCTAGCAATCACCACATGGTCTATGGTACATGATTACATGGTTTAATTATCTTGCAAAGTTCCTTTTCACATGGTGATGATCTAAATGGTTTACAATTCTGTCATATTTACGTTATTTCATTACATGTGGATGTTGATATAATGTGGTGATCTCTTTCATTCAGTTTATGCTATCTTTTCAACATAAATATAAAATCTATGAACAACTTCATCTATGAGTATTAAAGAAATATCAAATTTCCTAACAATTACATATCATATTACAATGTAATATAATATATTGTAATATAATATAATATATCATTACATTGTAATATGATATATCATATTACATGGGACTAACTCGTACAACACTGACCTTGTAACAATTACATGAATATATGATGAAGGCGGTGAACCTCAATCTAGCGGTGGAAAGAATCTGGGAGTTGTTATATATTCGTACGGATTCGGCAAACATACAACTCATGGTCTTATCCCATGTCACCTCCATTGAAACATTCAGTCTCCATTGCTATAAGAAGCGTTCTAATCTCAGAGTGGTGATGAGCATTTTCCCTATTGGTATTCGCTCCGAGATATTTTCAGCACGACGTCGAAACATTTGATTATAATGGCACTCAGAATCGTGAAATCCCTTGTCCTCTTCACGTTTCTACGACCCACATTGGCCCTCCAGTTGGGATTTTGCAACACCAAGTGTCTGCAAGCGGAATCCATCGTGCGAGGAGTAATCACAAGTTTTTTAAGAAAGACAAGTCTATCCTTGTTGGACTCCTTCGCATGCATTTTCATGATTGTTTTGTAAGGGTAAGATTATAGTTATGATCTGCATATTTCATTTAAACATATTAAGTTGCTCATTAAAATAGAAATCTTAAAAGGATTCAATGGATTTGCTCATGAATAATGTTCATTTACGTTGTTGAAGGGCTGCGACACATCATTTTTGATCGATGCTAAAGGTAATAACGTACCAGAGAAAGAAGCATTCCTAAACCAATCAGTGAGAGGATTTAATATTATCGATGCAGCAAAATTCGCCGTTGAAAATAAATGCCCGAGAGTTGTGTCTTGTGCTGATATAATTGCACTTGCTACCAGAGACGTTGTTTCCCTCGTATAAATTTCCTTCAAATTTGCGATCTTCAACATTGATTTCGTTGGACTACACGTTTAATATCAGTAAACTAATATGTTCATCCATGTTGACAAAATAAGAAATGAAGAAGATAATACAGAGAAGACTGGTTGGAAACCAGAATGTGCAGAGCACACATGTATTAGATGATAGCATAAACCTTATAGGCGAGAAACATAACAACTAAATCAAGAACGGAAGAAGAAATCCTAACGACAACTGGTAGTGTACAGTCATATGTTGTTGAGGCTATAATTAACACTCCCTCTTAAACTCAATATTTACAAACATCAGCACTGATAATGCCCAAATTTTGTCTCTGAAAATAAAAAATGGTTTTTGCGAATGGCTTTGTAAATATGGCTCTGAGCTGATCTCGTGAGCTAGAAAATTGAAGGGAGATTTCACCATTATTGAATAAATGTGCTTTCTTCTCTTATGAAAAACATAGTTTTTGGATAAAGCAATTGATGAAGTGTTGTCATAGAAGATAGGAGATGGTTCATTTTCTGTATGTGACATGTCTTTCAATAGTCTTCGCAGCCACACAACTTGATAGGATTTTGAGGTAGCAACGACATACTCTACCTCTATAGAAGATATTGAGACAATGGGTTGCTTCTTTGATGCCCAAGAAATCAGATTCGTGCCCAGGTGAAAATCATACCTTGAGGTGCTTTTTCGGTCATCCAGGTTGCCTGCAAAATCACTTAAGATGATTATCTTCAGACTAAGTGTACCATAAACCAAAATTGAGAGTGCCTGCAACATATCTCAGAATCCTTTCTGCCATCTTCTAGTGAGAATCTTTGGGAGATTCCATGAACCTAGAAACAAAGTCGGATGCATACATAATATGTTGCTGTAAGATACAACAAAGTGCCTACTAAACTTTTGTACAAGGTATAATCCATTTTAGGGCCTTCGTCTTGCTTGCTCAATTTTCTGCCTAGGGGTGTAGGAGTTTGTATTGGATTGCATTCTTGCATGCAGAATCTTTTGATTATGTCTATTGGATGATGTCTATTGCATACTTTTGATGATAGACAGAAATCCCTTTGGTTGATTGGTCAACCTCAATCCCCCAAAAATATTTCATTATGCCAAGATCTGTCATCTCAAACTCAGATTGCATGGCATGTTTAAAAATGGTTAACTCAATATTTCCAGTACATATCATGTCATCAACATATAAACATACAAGTAGACTTTTACCTTGCTGATATGTTTTGGTGTATAGAGTTGGATCATTTTGGCTTCTGTTGAAACCACTCTTGATTAGGTAAGTGTGAATTTTGTTGTACCAAGATCTTGGAGCTTTCTTTAAGCCATACAAGGCTTTCTTCAACATATACACTTTGGCTAGCTGCTCTTGACTTCAAATCGAGGTGGTTGATCCACATAGACCTCTTCTTCCAAAACACCATTTAGGAAATCTAAATTGACATACATTTGATATACTTTCCATTTGTGTTGAGCTTCTATGGCTAAGAGAGTCTTTACAGTGTCCAACCTTGTTATTGGAGAAAAATTTTCACGATAATCAATGTCTGGTTGCTATGAGAATCCTTTAGAAACAATTCTTGCTTTGTGTTTTTCAATCTGCCCCTTTTCATTGAGTTTAGTTTTGTAAACCCACTTGACACCAATACTTGTCTTATTTATGGGCAAATCAACAATATCCCATGTCATTTTCTTCTCAATGGAGTCAATTTCTTAGTTCATGACTTGAACCCAATGTGGTTCTTTTGATGCCTCTTTAAAAGATGTAGGTTGACATGACATTAATGAAAAAGGATTGTGCTGATCAATATCATCGAGCTTCTGATGGATTTCTCTCAAGCTTTGAGTTCTATGATTTTGAAGTTTAGAGGATGGGTTTCTTCTTGAAGAAGATTTGTCTTGAGGACTTTCAGGTTGTCCTTGTACCGACAATATTGGAGGGACAAGATGATGTGTTTGTTGTCCTGAATTTTCTGTGTTTTCAGGAAGTGGCACCAATGGATTTTGATTTTCCATAGGGTGATTTTCAGACTCACTCCATAACTGATTTTCAAGAAATTTGACATCTCTGTTGATAACTAGTTTCTTTGAAATTGGATTGTAAAGTCTGTAGGCTTTGGATGTCTCACTGTAGCCAACAAAAATGCATTTCTCACTTATATCATCAAGTTTATTCTTCAATTCGGAAGGTATGTGAGAGAATGCAATGCATCCAAAATTCCTAAGATGAGCAACATTCATTTTTGTCCCACTCCATGCTTCTTGATAGACCTTCACCTTAACACTAGTGGTTGGGGATATATTCAGGAGATAAACTAAACATGCGACAACTTCAGCCCAAAATAGATTTGACAGACATTTCTCTTTGAGAAGGCTCCTTGCCATGTTCATTATAGTCTAATTTTTCCTCTCAGCCACTCCATTTTGTTGTGGAGTATACACGGTTTTGGTTTTCATGATTATTACTTGTGATTTGCAAAAATTTGCAAATTTTGTTGGACCGTATTCTCCTCCTCCATCTGACCTAAGAATCTTCACATATTTCCCACTCTAGTTTTCAACTTCATCCTTGAACTCCTTGAACTTTGCAAAGGTTTCAGACTTATGTCTCAGGAAATAGATCCATATTTTCTTGCTAAAGTCATAAATAAATGTTAGTAAAGAAAAGCTACCACCTATTGACTTTGTTTGCATTGTTCGACATAGGTCAATGTGAACCAAATCTAAGTGTTGATTGGCTTGGGTGGATGCACTTTGTGGATAAAATTGGATCAGATTTGCAGTTCTAATGGTGAGGGGAAACATTCTATTCCTAGTCATGTGGATTTCAAAAATCAATTTTCTACTGGGAGGTTTGTCATATATCCTACATGATGCTCCTTCAAAAAGTACCTTATAGCCATTTTCAACTAATTATCCTACACTTAAGAGATTATGTTTCATATCTAGAACATGATAGAAAACATTTATGTCTTTCTTTACATCTTGTTTAGTGAGAATAGGTACAATTCCTTTGCCTTCAAATTTGACTAAAGATTCATCTCCAAGTGAAATATCAGATGAAATAAAGGATTCAATGCATGAAAGTAAATCTTTGTTACATGTCATGTGATTGTTGCAATCATTGTCTAGCAACCAAAGGTCCTTTTTTTGTTCTTTAGTTTTGTGACATGAGAGAAACATCCCATTTGAGGTGTCTCCTTCATGATTTGAGACATGTACTATGCCTGAGTGTTGATCTTATTGCTTCTTCCGGCATTCAGATTCATAGTTCCCATACTTTTTTGCAGTAATGGCATTGTATGCTTTCTTTGTCATTTGATCTCCTCCCTCTGCCTCTTTAAGGCTGGAAATTCTAATTATGGTTTTGATGTGTGTGGCCTTCACCTGTGTGATTATTTCTTGGACTTCTCCCTCTTCCTCTATGACCTATGCCTCTGCCTCTCCCTCTGCTGAAAGAGAATTGATTCTTGAAGGCGTTAGCTATTGACTCATCTTCTAGATGTAGTTTGGTCTAATGTGTCAATAGAGAGCCCATTAGTTGATCTATTGAAAAATTTGACAGATCCTTGGATTCAAGGATGGCTCTAACAACCATTTCAAATTTCTTTGGAAGACTTCTGAGGAATTTCTCAACAATCCTTTGATCAGGGATGTCTTCACCATTCAACCTGATCTGGTTTACAATTACCGTGACTATGTTCATAAATTGATCAATGTTTTTAGACTCTGTCATTTTTAAAGTCTCAAAATGAGTCCTCGAGGTCTGCAGCTTAATTGTTTTGACCCTCTCATTTCCCTGGTAAGTTGTTTGTAGGATGTCCCAAGCTTATTTTGAAGTAACAACACTTGTGATTTTTGAGAAAATCAAGTCATCCATTGAGTTTTGAATTCAAAACTTTTCCTTATTCTCTCTTTTCCTCTGTTCTTCCTAAGCAACTCTCTCTTGATTTTTCATGGAAGCTAGGTCTACTGGATATGGTTCCACATAGCCAAGATCCACTAGATCCCAGCACTCATGTTCTTGTAAGAAGGATCTCATTCTGAGAGACCAAAATTCTTAGTTCCTTCCAAGAAGAATTGGCCCTTATGCTAGTCCTAAATGGTTAGAGGTGTCCATTTTTGTAAAAACAAATTACAACAGAAAACAAACTCGTAGTACTATTTGTGATTTTTCTCAGGGATGAAAAATACCTCTGATATATGTAAGAAAACATGTCCTCTTCTTTTTTCCTGTGCGTAAATCTAGGTCCTCGAAATCCTCTGCGTGACTTCGGGCCAAAAAACGCCGGCCATGGCACTTATTTAGCTTCGATCTTATTGGATTTGACTATCCAAGAATGAGATCTACAGAGTCAGAACTCTAAGATCTATTCTTTATCGACTGTATCCCCTCTTAATGGTTGAATCAAGCTATTTGAGTTTACTCACAAGGAAAGACTTATTTTGTTTAAATGAAAAGAAGTTTTTGTGTTACATCCTCATATGACCAACGGCTAAAAACAAGGTGCTAGCCCAAAAAGGTGCTACTTCGGGAGCTCCATGAACTTCGGTATGGCGAAAACTCTATTCCTCTGAAGTCACGAACTGACAAAGTGATCGATAGTCTCAATTACCCATCCAGATCTATGGCTCAAAATACTTCGGGACTTCGGGATTTCAAAGATAAACGATCCTCAGACCTTGACAAACCAACGATTGAGATCCATTTCTGGACTCCAGCCTTTGGGAGTTCCCTTTTGCTAACACGGGATATCCTCCAGAGTGTTGAATCTCCAAAGTGATGAGATGAGCCTCCACATGTCCTCTCAATTAGATGGCTATGATTTACTTCGACCTTCGGGTCTTGAGGAGTCCACAAAACACTGAACCATGTTCTCCCTGAACCCCAAACTAGCAAAGTGGCAGATCCTCCCTCCATGTGTCCAACGAGATCAAGGGTTGTGATATACTTTGAAATCCTGGGCTTTGGGAGTTCCAAGGTGCACAAAACCACAAACCTCTGAAGTTTTAATCTTCTGGAGTGTCAGATCTCTTAACACATGTCCACAACCTTCAACGGTTCAGATCTTCTTCAGCTTCGACAACTTCTTCATGATGTAAACCCTTCGGTGTGCTGAGTCTACGAAGTAAGAGATCTGGCACCACGTGTCCTTGTTGATGGATGGTCCAGATGAAATCCGGGCTTCAGGCCTCTGAGATTTCTCGCTTCAGACCTCCGAGTTTCTTCTGAAGTGGATATCCTCCAGAGCACAGGATCTCTTGCCACATGTCCATTGTGCGATCAATGACTTGGATTAACTCTAGCCACCAATCATTCAGGCCTCCGTACCTCTTAGCTTTGAGCATATCGTGAGCTTTATGAATTGCTTCCTCCAATAGTGCTTACCCTCCAGACTCAAGGATCCGTTGATACGCGTCCTTTGAAAATGGATGGTCCTTATTCACTTCGGGACTTCAAGAGACTCGTTTAGCTAAGGGTTAAACAACGTGCGACTTACCTAGATCCGAATACTGTCGATCCACTCGCTTAGATATGATGGCTCAGATCTGTTCTCCTTCTGCTCCCTCCTCAATCTGTCTGGGTTGGATCAAATGTCCCAGATCTGTTCTTGCGACTGATTCAACGACTGTTGTAGCTTCTCCTCTGCTACGATTGGAGATTTCTCATATATTTAAATTATTCGTCCTTCTGTAGGTCTATCTTCACGTGCTTTGATGTCTCCAACATTCTTTTAAGAGGACTGCTCTCCAAGATCTATGAAGAGTCCTAACTCTTGTGCTCTTATACCATGAAAAAATAAGAAATGAAGAAGATAATACAGAGAAGACAGGTTGGGAACCAAAATGTGTAGAACACACATGTATTAGATGATAGGATAAACCTTATAGGCGAGAAACATAACAATTGAATCAAGAACAGAAGAATAAATCCTAATGACTGGTACAGTTGTCCAGAACAAACAGTGTACAGTCATATGTTGTTGAGGTTATAACTAACACATGTTAATCAATATCTATTAAATAACCACACAGATTTAAAAATGTTATAAAGTACAATTTGATTCACTAGATGCAATAACAGAAACATACTAACTTGGTTGAAAATTTGACAAGAAGGTGGGCCACAATACAGTCTACCAACGGGAAGAAGATATGGAAGGATTTCTTCAATAAATGATGTGGATTTACCTAGTCCGAGTTCATTCGTTTCTGACACATCACTCTGCTGAGTTAGTATTACTAGCACAACCACAATTATGTGATTGATGAACGCCCATAGGCATATTTAATTTATAAACCTTAATTAAGGTTTATGTTAAAATTAGGGTTTCTAAATTAAATATAGTTATAGGAGTTTATTGGTCATAATTTCAATTTTTTAGCTATGCTATTAAGCTATATTTAAATGTTATTCATTCAAGCTAAATATGCACATGATTTTCCCTCGCATTGCAAGTAAACTTACCACTACGGTTATTCCAGCTCTTCTTCAAAAATCTAATATCTATTGAAAAAAGAACAGTATTCCTAACAAATTTGATTTATCACATTATTTGTAACAAAGTTTATTTAGCACATGTAAAAATGGTATGTAACAAAGGATAATATTCGGAAAAAAATTATTGATTTAGTTCATGTAACAAAGGCCAATATCAGCGCATGAAACAATAATTTTGGCTCACAAATTTAATTTTGAGTCTCCAACAATAGCTTGTCGATCTAAAAACAAATTTTATAGAGCTCTTAGGAGCCGCACAAGTCATTAACTATAAGCTGACCCTAAATAACAAGTGATTTCCCATGCGATAGCAACATGTAAGAAATTTGATTTGAATTCATTTCATATGCTCCAAGTATGAGTTTTGTTGATACATACTGTTGGTTTAGTGCTACTTGCTTGATTCTCAAGATTTTAGAGAAGAGGATAAATCCACATAGAAATGGAAATATTTTATACTTTGCCAAGATAGATGTAGTGAATGCATGAACCTAACAGCATGCATGTGAGGGAAATGGCGTATTAGGTTTATTCAACTTAACCAAAAGAGAACTTCTGTGCAGCAAAAGAGCCTTATAAGAACATAACCTCTGCACCACAAAAAATTGTTCCAGAAACTCGATTTGAAAACTTTGAATTGCTCTTGGAATATATCTATAGAAAACCATCTCGATCCACATCCAAATTGTTTCAATAATTTATAAACATAATTATTTTTAATTAAATATGTTTTTATATAACATTACAAAAGTTATTTTGACTATTGATATATTTATTACAAATGTTGAAGTTCAAAACACTAGAATAAAAAAAACCACAACAAAATATAACACGATTGAAAACTAAAAACTAGTTGATCTCATAACATTGTCAATACTATCTTCTTCAAAGTCAAACAACTAAAATTATTTGAATGCGACATGCATATGCTCATCCGATTACCAACACCAATATATGGATGTGAGACACCAGTGGATACCAATATTCCTAGGCTCTATACTAAAAAGGTATTATTCATAAGGGGCCATACACATGAAATCTAAATATGTGACAGGCGGGAATAGCTTCAGTAATTCATAAATAAATGACACCGTAATTCATAGCTTCCATAAAATTAATTTGTTTATAATGTAAACTCTCATAGCGTCTAACACTTGCTCTCACGCCCTACGTTTACCTGCAAAACACAAAAATCCAACTTCTATTGATTAAAACTGTAGAGAGTATTGTTGATGTATCAAAACCCTAGATATTGTGCAGAGTAATGATCTGGGAGCAATGATCTGAGAGCTGGCAGAAATGATTTGAGCACTGAAAAGAGCGGTTTCATTTCTTTATGCCACTGTTTTTCAGCATGGGTGGCGTTAGGTTATGTGAGACCAACCATAAGTTGGAATACTGGAATTGTTGAATGTGGGAATTAGAAGAGGATTCGAAAGGCGGCATTAGGTTATGTGAGACCAACCATAAGTTGGAGTACTGGAATTGTTGAATGTGGGAATTAGAAGAGGATTCGAAAGGCTGGTTGGGGTTTCAGAGTTGTATCTATTCATCAAATTAAATTTGTAGGCATGATGATCTGTATTATATTAGATAGAAATGGATTGGAATTATTGCACCTCCATTGCCTTTTAGGATGCCTAGCATCCTCCTTTACCAGGGGCATGTAGAAAATGAAACGTACCACCAATATCACAACTCCAGTGAATAGCTCTATGCGAGATATGGTTAAATGTGGCTGGAATGTAAATTTAAATATATACAAGTTAAAAGGTTAATAGTGAAGTAAATATTTAATTTCAGGTAAGTTTGTTATCAACCTTTTCAATTGCTAATTATAAGATTATAATTTATAATTAAAAGATGATTAAATATGCATATTTACAATAAGTATTGCTACCTTTTCCATTGCTAATTATAAGATTATAATTTATAATTAAAAGATGATTAAATATGCACATTTAATTTATAATTTATAATTAAAGATGATTAAATAAGCATATCTGTGTAATTGATATTTTACACATCAAGCTAATTAATTTTTAATTAAGTGAATTTAAAGGATACTTATGTAATTGTATTGTTTATTTTCGTATACAAAGATGAAGAGAAACTACTATTTTCTTTTTGGTTCAACTCCAGGGGCGCATTCGGTGAGGAACTCGCTCTGCAGTTTCTTTAGCGATAGACTATTCAGTTTTCAAGGAAGTGGGAAGGCGGATCCTACTATGGATCCCGCATTAGTGGCGAGGTTGAAGAAAGTCTTCCCATCTCCGACCTCTCGTCAACGCAGAACCCCAACGTATTTCTGGATCAGAACACTTCGCTTATCTTCGACAACAGCTGCTACAAACAACTGCAATTAAAGCATGGAATTCTTCAAATTGATCAGGAGCTGACCTCTGATAGCTCAACCAAGAAGCTGGTAACAAGCTTTGCCACTAATGGAAATGCTTTTAGTAAGAGCTTCGTCCCCGCCATAATAAAAATGGGGAACATTGCGGTATTAACGGGCAACAACGGAGAAATTCGAACTAATTGTAGAGCCGTGAATTGAGCATCGTTTTCCTACTTACGGTCACAGAAATAAATTCAGGTTCCCAATATACATGGGACGCTCGAACAACGGATATCCGCCATTAAAATTAGCATGGAATGGAAAATAAGTGAACACAGAGAATTGTAATGCCACAAACGCTTATTCTTACCGAATATTACATATTACTTTGACTTGATCATCGTCTCGCTGTCCTGATAATGCATATGTTAGAAGTTTTCATAATACAAACTGAATGTCTGTTTGTTAGGACCTAGAACTTTCAGATTTCAACCTGCATTATAAGCGGAATTTAAGTGAATTAATACCTGTCTCCATTTCGTTTTCGGAATCCTCTGCACCTCAGCAGTGAGCCCTCTTGCACAGAACCCTCCTTTGAAACCAGCAGCGAGCCCTCTTGCACAGAACGGAAATCGAGTTGGAACCCTCTGCACAGAACCGGAAATTGAGTTTCCCTCTCTTACCCTGCTGCCGTATGCACTTTCAGATCGATGAGGATGGGTATTCTGAAGGTTCTTTTATGGGCAGAGAGAGGACCGGTTTCCCCAGGACGGTTATTCTCCACCTGTCCATCAGAGTAGGAGATTCGACCATTCCGTTACCAAGAGCTCCGGAAAACTGTGACGGCAGTTCTCGTAATTGTTTCTTCATATGGGTCACTAATTCAAGAAATTAGTCTTACATTCTCCCACTTGGCACATATGACAACTTTAATGTTACAGTTTAACAGAGTAGATGTTAGGTGCGCCATAAGTCATATTCATCTTGGTTTTCAGTTTGGTCATCATAATACTATAATTAAACAACCTAGTAATGCGAGTCGTGACGGTTCCATGTCAATAAGACGACATAGTCCCTTTCATGTACCACAACATTAGTAA
>SNQJ01S0010043.1:82025-107794 GCA_010110895.2 Picea sitchensis | reverse complement strand
TTGGGATTTGATTGTCCCACAATCTAGGCTCAATTAACGACTAACTGTTACCTTTGTTAATATGCGATTAGATATGGGTAGTTCCAATAGCCTTGTAGCCCCTAATTCCATATTATTATTTTTAATTTACTTGGGTCATGTAGCCCACATCTTTTTATTAGTCCTCGTCTCTGGCTAGAGACTCTAGCATTCGCTTTGCGATCAACCATTGTTGATTGCAAATTAATTCATGTTGCTTTGGTGTATTTTGGAGTTTTCTAAAAGATTATAAAAACAAATTTATTATTTTTATTATTTTGAAATAAATAATAATTTTTAATTTGGTAATTTGAATTTTTTAATTGGGTTAGGGATTGTGATTGACTTAATTAACCGTGGTGTGTTGAAATTTTTATCATTATTTGTAAAACATCACAAATCATTTAAAAATTCAAAAATTTAAAAATAGCCATGTACATTGGATTTGTTGCAGTCGAGAGATTGTTGCAGACGATAGTTATGGTTGTTATAGTGGATGCATGTCGCTTGGCTATATGCATGCACACTCTATAGAAAATGCAAGCTACCACACTCTACAACAGAGGAGGTAGTGGCATGGCTATCTATAATGTACCCAACCACCGAAGTTGGGTCACGTCACGCTAAAACTTTCTCTTTATTAGCTCTGATACCATTTTAGTAACGTACATAGCCTCCAGCGAGGAAACAATACATGCAGAATACACATAACATGAAACTTATGCTAATTAAAGCCATTATTTTGTTGTTATATGTTTTGTCATAGCCTACAACTACAATTTATAACATATTTAGCTACGATAATAACCATAAAACATATGCATCTGAAGCATGCTAATAATCAACATGAGATACAACTAAATCATTCATTACAACAACATATAAGTCATTCTCATTCACATAGAGTTCATGCACATCAATAACACATGTAAATAACTCAGTACAAGATAAAACACTTATCTTAAACAAGAGTCATGCAACCGACTGCTTGGGACAGACATTCCACCCAACCATAGGCATATTGTTCCAAATCTCAACAACCAGTCACCCCCGAGTTGAGGCTAGCAATCCACTACAGAGGGTGGTCTCTCACAGTCCACTCACAACTCATAAATCTCTCAACCCAACTTATATTCTCCTACAACTATCCCGATTTTTCCACTAGCTCTCTTCCTCTTGATCTGCCCCAACCCAAGGAATGCACCATTCGTTTATCAAGGATAACCCAAGGGATGTACCATCTGTTTATCAGGGTTAACCCAAGGGATGTACCATCTGTTTATTAGGGATAACCCAAGGAATCTGTCATTTGTTGATCAGGGTCTCTCTGGCACAGGTAGCTAGGAATCTCTCAGTTGGGAATTCAAGGGAAATTGTTGCTAGGAAAACTATCAGCAAACCAACAACAACACTTGTTGTTTCAGTGCAACTCACGCATGAGTTCACTCTTCCGGCCTGACAACCGAGCTCTTCATTTCCCCAGCTCCAATTCGCTCCATTTACACTCCAGACTTTTCCCTCCTATGGTCACACTCGCTCCAAACTCTCTTTCCATGCTCAAACTTGACTAACTACCCAAACTGCTCAAACTATTGTTACTTTTGCCTCAACCCAAACAAAATTCCTCTCTTTTGCTTGTATTTCTTGACTCACACTCTTCCCCAAGCTAATTGTACTCAACCCCCATGTGCCCAATAACTTCGGGATGTGACCACTCACACCCACCCTCTTACATGTATTCAATGATTGGATTTGGAAACACTCAATCAAAAATGGGAAGGTGCATTTGCAATAGCAGATTTAGGAAAATGGGTTAAATCCATAAACATGGGTAATTCCCCCCCTTGGACCCCTCTTGGCCATTATCCTAGACACTCCCCTCACTTGTGGATTAATTTAGCCCCCATCTCTTGTCCATGTCCCCTTAGCAGTTGGCATCACATTTTATTATTAAAACATTGAAATACAATTCGCATATTACATCGCTTGGTTGTAGCCACATATTATATCTACATAAGCATTAATCAAACTGGGGATTATAATGGGGATGTTACATTCCCCTTCCCCTACAATTGTGCGTCATCCTCGGTGCATTCTATGTCGATATACATATATGTAAATTTACATCACAATACTTAGAAATAATATTTTTGCATTTTAACAACTCCAACAACAGTTCCAACCAAAATCTCATGTTCCTCTCAACTCGTCGACCCAAGGAATGCACAATTCTCTTATTAGGAATGCCCAAAGGATTTACCATCCGTTTATCAAGGATAACCCAAGTAATGTGCTATTCGTTTATCAAGGTCCCCAACGTAGTTGGTCAGGACTCTCAGATGTGGTTCCAGAACTCTAGTTGCTCAAAACAGAGTCTTGCATTTTGTCTTTTTCAAAACTGTCAAAAAATTGTGGGTATTCTGCCTACATGTTTTATTCATGCTTTCATGTAGCATCTTTAGGATTGTAGAAGGTCTATTGAACCTTTACCATTTCTATGGCTTTGATCCTAAGCACTTTGACTTTTTGGTCCAGGTTGTGTACTAGTTCCCCTCGGAAATCCCCTTCATGCTCCACCTGGATCACATTCCAATCAATGACATGATTAGCATCAAGTACGTACTTTTTAAGTAATGATACATGAAATACATTATGCACTCTCAACGATGCAGGAAAATCTAACATGTATGCAACTGGCCCTATCTTTTCCAATATTTCAAAAGGGCCACAATATCTTGCTACCAACTTCGGGCACCTTCCTAATCTTAGTGAACATCTCTTTACCTTTACTTTCAAAAACACATGTTCTCCCACTTTAAAATCTCTGAAAACTTTGTTTATGTCTTCATAACTTTTCTTCCTATCCTGGGTAGCCTTCAAATTATGCTTAATCCCTTCCATCTGATCTTCCATTTCTTTTAGCAATTCTGGCCCAACCACTGCTCTATCTATTGTATTATCCCAACTCACTGGGGTGTTACATTTCTTACCATACAATGCCTCAAATGGACTCATTTTCAAGAAGGCTGATACCCATTGTTGTAGAAAAATTCAACTAAATGGATATAATCTTCCCACTTTGATGGTTGATCCATCACATACATTCTAAGCATGTCCTCAATTATTATGTTAGTCCTTTATGTTTTCCCATCTGACTCTAGATGATACGTTGTACTAAGATTTAAATTTGTCCAAAATCCTTTGAACAAACCCTTCCAAAAATTGTAAGTAAACTTTGGATCTTTGTATGAAACTATTTCCTTAGGCACTCCATGTAGCCTAGCAACTTCTCTCATATAAATATCTGCAATATTCGATGCCTTGTGTGTAGTCTTTACTGGAATAAAATGTGTTGCTTTAGTTAAGTTGTCCACCACCGCCATGATGGAATCATGTTGCTTTATTGTTTTGGTTATCTTAGTAATAAAATCAACTAAGACAACTTCTCACTTCCATTCTGGAATGGGCAATGGTTGTAGAAAACTTGTTAGGTGTCTATGTTCTGTCTTTAGTTTTTGGCATTCCAAACATCTGGTTATATAATTAGCCACTTTTTTCTTCATTCATGGCCAAAAATATTGGCTTCTTACTGATGTGATTGTTTTCTGATATCCTAGGTGCCCGACATATGGAACATTGTGCATCTCCCTCAACATTGCATGTTTTCAGCTCACTAGAATTCAACACATACAACTTACCTTTGTACATGAGAATTCCATCTTCTTTCAACTCATAATAATTAAATTTCTGCTGAAAATTTGCTTGTTGTAATGTCTCTTTTATTTTTAAATAATTCTTATTTGAATTTGTTGTTGTAATAACTTTGTCTTTCATATATGCCATGTACATGCTAATGGTTGCATTATGCACTTCATGAGCTCTCCTACTAAGTGCATCGGCCACTTGATTTTCCTTTCCCTTTATGTGCTTAATTTCAAAATCATATTCACTTAGAAATTCCAGCCATCTATTTTTCCTAGCATTTAGTGTTGGGTATCCAAACAAATGCTTCATACCACAGTGGTCTATCCTTAGCTCGAATTTATTACCCACAAGATAATGCCTCCACAAATTCATTGCATGTACAATCGTTGCTAATTCCAAGTCATGGGTAGCATAATTCCTCTCATGCTCTTTTAATTTTCGAGACTCATAGCATACCACATGATCCTTTTGACTAGGGACTCCACCAAGCCATTCCTTGCATGCATCGGTGCACACAACAAAATCTTCATTTGGATCTGCAACTTCAAGATTCGAGCACTTGTCAATATTCTTTTCAATTGTTGAAAACTCTCTTCACGCTTGGAATTCCATTTGAACTTCACACCCTTGTTTTGCAAGGAAGTGATTGAACTTGCAGTCTTTGAAAAACCTTTTATGAATATTCAATAATAACGGGAAAGACCCATGAATAATCTAACCTCTGTCACATTCTTTGGTGTTGGCCATCCTCTAATGGCCTTTATCTTCTCTGGATCCACTTCTATCCATGTTGCTGATATTATATTCACCAATTAGTGAATCTTATTTTGATAAAATATGCACTTACTTAGCTTAGCATATAATTTTTTCTCTCTCAAAATTTGTAACACCATTCTTAAATGTTGCTCATGTTCCTCTTCTGATTTGGAATAGACGAGTGTATCATATAGGAATAGAATCACAAACTTTTCCAGGTATTCCCTGAATACTCCATTCATCAGACACATAAAAATTGTTGGGGCATTTGATAGTCCAAATGGCACTACCGTGAATTCATAATACCCATATCTTGTTCTGAATGTTATCTTGTTGATGTCTTCTTCCCTTATCCTTACTTGATGATAGCCTAATCTCAAGTCAATCTTTGAAAATATTCTTTCACCTTTCAATTGATCAAACAAATCATCAATTTTGGGTAAATGATACTTATTCTTTATGGTAACCTTATTAAGTTGTATGAAATCGATACACAGCCTTAAGGTTCCATCCTTCTTCTTTACAAAAAGAACTGGGGCTCCCCAAGATGACACACTTGGACGTGTATACCCCTTTTTTAACAACTCTTCAAGTTGCATACACAACTCCTTCAATTCTAGTGTACCCATTCTGTATGGTGTCTTAGACATTGGGGTAGATCTTGGAACCAAATTGATACAGAAATCAATGTCTCTCTTTGGTGGAAATCTTGGGATTTCCCTAAAAACATCTTCAAAAACCCTCAAGACCGGATGGTATTTAATGCTTTCCACTTTATCTTTGGTTGCCTCCTCCATATGGGCTGCAAACACCTGACATCCCTTCCTGAATCTCTTCTTCAACTGCATAGCTTAAATCTCTCTAACAACTACAACTCTTCGAATGCCTTGAATCTTGCCTTACTGGCCTTCCTCATCGAGACATGTGGTTGTCTTGTTGTAACAGTCTAGGACAACATGATGTTTTTCCAACCAATCCATGCCATATAGAAAATCATATGAACCCAATGGTATGATTTTTACGTCTACCTTCATGTTGAGTCCATTCATGTATATTTGACAATATTTAACCAACTCATCATTGATGAAGTCAACATACTTCAACAATTCAAAGAACTACTTCTCATATTCCTCCATTGTCATGGTTCCCAACTTGAGTTCAAAGAACTCTTTCATCTTTCTCTCATAGTAATGCTCGGACAATTATTTCTCTTGGAAATATCCTTTGAATTCTCTCCACGATATTCTCTTCTCATCAAGGCTCTTGGCTTGCTTAAGTTGATCCCACCACATGGTTGCATTTCCTTGCAAGTGGTAGGTGGCAATCCTAGCTTCTACCTGGGATGGGTAGTCATACAACTAGAAATATTTCTTCATTTCCAACAACCAAGACTCTTCCTCTTCTCATTTTCTATGCTCACCATTGAAAGTAGGTGGCTTTATTTTCTTTCTATGCTCACCATTGAAAGTAGTAGGTGGTTTTATTCTCGAGTTCACCTTTGCAAGATGTCCATTTCATGCCTTTTCTTTGCCTCCAAACATGAGACACACTTGGGCATCTTCCTGGTCCTAAAATTGCATGAGTTTCTCTAGTGTACTTCCTTAGAGAATGATGGAGCCTACTCATTTTGACTACCTATCATTCTGGTGATCATCCCTTTTTTTGTGATATCTATATGTTGATACTTTTCTAGCACTAGTTGCTTGCTTGCGCTGCATATTTGATAACTTGTTTATGTAACATGTTCAAGCTCTGAAGTACCTCTTCCTAAGCCTTCATAATCATTTCATTAACTTCCCTATAGCTCTACAATTCTCTCTACATACTTCTCATATTTATCGTATCCCCCCCTGCCTCTTCTTACATTAGAATATGTCTCAGCATTACCCATGCTAAAATGTAGACCTATAAATTCTTATTCATGTATGTAAGACCCTTGAGAATCCTCCATAACTCTAGTACTCATATAAGAACTAAGTTTCTTTATGTACCTCTAATTCTGCAAGATTTGCAACCAACAAAATTTGTTAGCTAAAATAATTAATAAGATCCATGAAATTATGTACAATTGTATTCCCATACTGTATTAGAATTCTTTCTTTCATGAGTTCCCCCAAAAATTTTCAACACTTAGATTATTTTTCCATCTATTAAGACTCACAGACTCACGGACTTGCGGACTCACAAAAGCATAATTATTCCTTTCATAATTTCATCCAAAAATTCTCAAAACTTAGATTATGTTTCCATCTATTCGGACTCACAATTCTGTAAAATCACAAAAAGAATAATTCTTCCTTTCTTCCTAAGTCCTATCCTCAAAAAGTTTCAACATTTAGATTATTTTTCCATCTATTCGCATTTAATTCTTAGACTCCATGAAAGCATAATCTATTCCTTTCTATAATTCCTCAGTCTCAAAAAACTCAACACTTAGACTAGTCTTTTCCATCTATTCCACTCATGGATCAGTAGCTTCCTCTGCACTCATGAAAGTATAATTGCCTCCTTTCTCATAGTCCGTCTCCGAGAAATTCAACACTCAAACTTATTTTTCCATATATTTGGATTCACTGACTCACGATCTCACAGACCTGCCAATAACAAGTCCCAACACTTAGCCATTTTTTACCTTGTGGACTCAGACTCTGTGGACTGCTACACTCATAATAAAGTCCAACATCTCTAGCTTACTTTTACCTTAAGTGACTCAAGCAACCTACTTAACTCATGCACTCACAAGTCCAACACTTAGTCATGTTCACCTTTTGTGGACTCGCGAACTTGCAGAATTGTGGAATCATGGACTCATGAACTCATAATAAGTCCAAAAAATAGCCATTTTTCTAACTTCTATGGACTTACAACCTGTGGACTCATATGTAGGTCTCTACACCTAGCTTTTCATTTTACCTTTATGGACCTCATTAAACTTGTAATCTACCTCACCCAATAATTCCAACACTTAGCAATTTTTCTAACTCCCTTCCTCCATGCACCTTCCACCATGGAAGTAAATGTCACCTCACAGGAGATGCTTATCCGACACATGCCCCCACATCATGCTAACATCAACGTATGGAAAAATACCAATTTTTCCACTTCCTGCCTATTTTCCAAAAATCTGTAATTTCACCCGCCCAAAATGAAATTCCTTCTTGTTAATTCATTAGATATCTGTGACTAATATCAATACAACCAAATCAATCCTTGTACATAAACATTTGTTCGCTACTTTTCAAATTCAACTCTTTCACTTCAAATTGCCAGCTATTTAGTCAGTAAGAACTTTGGGGCTTTGAACAATTTCATCTTAATTTCACTCAATAAAAACACCAGAAACATTTTATTCAACGACGGTAAAGGAACTTCCTCCCATTTAAAACTGGCTACAACTCTCTATAATTTCACTTCTCGACTCGCTTAAATGGCTCCACATGTGCTCCTAATGTTAAAAATTGGACTCGATACCACTTTGTAACGTGACTCCATCCATCGTTTCCATCACATCACGCTTAAAAATTTCTCTCTCATCAAATTTAATACTATTTTATAATTGCATCTAGCCTCCTACCTAGGAAAAAATATCAGAAATACAATATGGCATTAAAAAATTATGCTAATTAAAGCCATTATTGTGTTGTTATATGTTTTCATAGCTTACAACTACAATTTACATATGATTTGAAGGTACCAGAATAACTATAAAACTTATGTATACAGTTTACCTCCTAATAATCAACATGAGATACAACTAAATCAAGTCATTACAACAACATATAAGCTATTCTCATTCACATAGAGTTTAGGCACAACAATAACACATGTAAATAACTCAAGCATAAGATAAAATACTTTTCTTAAAAGAGAGTCGTGCAACCAACTAATTGGGATGGATGTTCCACTCAACCATAGACTCCATTTTTGTTCCAAATTTCAACATCCAATCACCCCTGAGCTAAGGCTAGAAATCCAAAAAGAGGGTGGTCTCTCACAAATTCACCTGGCAATAACTCATAAATCTCCTCAACCCAATCGATGCCCCTCTTAAGCAATTATCCCACTTTTCCATCACTCTCTCTTCCTCTTTGACTTGCCCCAACCTAAGGAATGCATCATTCGTTATTATGGATAACCCAAGAGATGTACTATTCGTTTATTAAGTATGAACCATCTGTTTATCAGAGTTAACCCAAGGGATGTAACATCCATTTATCGTGGATAACCCAAGGAATGTTCCATTCTTTCATCATGGTCTCTCTAACATAGGTAAGCAAGTGGAATCTCTTAGCTGGTAATTCAAGGGAAATTGTTGCTAGAAAAACTATCAACAAAACTATTAGAACTCATGCAATTTCACTCTTCCGCTTTGAAACCGGGTCTCTAATTATCCATATCCAATTACTTCTTACAGACTTTTCCTCCTATAAGCAATTCCACTCCAAAACTCTCTTCTCTCTTCCATGCCCAAACTTGATTAACTTCCCAAACTGCTCGAACCGTTGTTACTTCACCAAACCATACAAAATTCTCTCTTTATTTTCTTTCTTGACTCACTCTCTTCCCCAAGTTGATTGTACCCAACCTCCATGCCCACACCTTCCTAGATGTGACTTCTCATACCCACCCTCTTACATCTATTCCACTATATTTAAACACCCAATCAAGAATGGGAAGGTTCATATACACACAGTGTAGATTTAGGAAAACATGTTAAATCCATAAACATGGCTAATCCCCCCTTGGACCCTCTTGTCCACTATCACAAACACTCCCTTCTATTGTGGATTAATTCATCCCCATCTCTTTTCCATGTCCCCTTAGAAGCAGCTTGGCATCACATTATATTATTAAACATTGAAATACAATTTGCATATTACACCGCTTTTGGCCATAAACTACATATTATATCTACATAAGAATTATGAAAGCCTTGGGATTTGATCTAGGTGGATATTGGTGGCTACCCATATATTCCACTTGGACCCCACCATTGCTTCTTTCTTTCAAATTTCTCAAGACAACTTTACTATTTTAGCGCTTCTTTTCTTGGTCTGAACTTCCGGCCATTTTGAGGCCCAAACGATGTTTTGGTGTATTTCTATCGCAAACTAGCATCTATTAATGCTATTTTGTCTCAAGCGTTGTAGGTCTTGGATATTATCTTTCAACGAGCTATCATATGCCCAAAATGGAGATCGTATGTAAAAATTACTTAATTCCCGAAGTTGATGCACCAACTTACCCAAACGGGCCTCACATGACTTTTGCTTTATCTCCTGTGGTTGTGGTTTTGGATGCCTAGACTTTGGTATCTATGTTTATTGTAAAGGGACTCTATAGCCTCATTGTGATCATCTTATCACGGATGCGAAGAAGGCTACATCTCTTCTCAGAGATAAGATACCAACTCCTAGCTAGTTTATTTCCATTCGGTCTGTAAACAAATTTCAGTTCATTTGTTAATGAAGTGAAGTCTCATTTCCATTGCATCTTTGTGTTTATGTGCATTTATGTATTTCTACTGTGTTCCTACATAAACTGATTAGTGGTAATTGCTGTCCGCCTATCTCGATCCTTTGCCTGTCCCCAATGAGATCGGGGTATAAGGAGTTATGGCTCGATCTGGTTGAACCTTTTGCAAGATCAAATTTCAAACCCCGACGACCACCCATGGGAAGAAAAGAAAGATGACGGAACAAAAGATCCTTTCAAAATGTCACTCGAGGGGAGGCCCACGAAACATTGGAACGCGATGATGGACAACTTGCCTAGATTCTTCAACGGATTCACCGGCGGTAAAATCACATCGCCACCCGAGGTGCCACCTTTGGCAGGTATTAAAACTTTGATTATTCCCATTTGATCACCAAATAGATGCATTTGTCGTAGATAGATGGTTGAATTGTTAGAAGGATATTTCTCGTTCGACTTTTCCGGACCGAGAAAGATTATTTTCAAGACTTCAAAGTCACTTCTACGTCAAGGACCTGGGTGGGAAACCTACTGAGTAAGAGGGCTTAGGGACTCTCTTGTTCTTGGTCAGACCTAATTTGGAATCTTTCCAGATCATCAAGGGAACAATATTACTACGTGGGGAGCTATGAGGACAAATACATATAATGAACTCACGTATGTGGCAGCAAAGGGACCAAGATGTATTGCTGAGATGACGACTCAGTTTTCATACCCTACGACAAAGTTGGGTATCAAAGATTCAGAGAAACATTTATGTTAGTACCGCAGCTTGTTCCATTGCATACACTGAGGGAAATGGAGTTCTCGGATCTCCTCACTGCGTGGTATACCGATATGCCCAAGATTGAGCGTGGTTCAAATAGAAGAAGCGTAGACTTTAATCAGAAATCAAGCACGGGAAAGGTAATTCCAAAACCACAAAACAAAGGGACCAAGTTTTCAAGGGCAGCTCCAGGACAACCCGCCAAATCCAAAAGCAAAGAAAAACACCACGGGCCAAAAAAGGACACGGGGAAGAGGTGTGAGTACCATAATAGCTCCACCCACAACAAAAGTGAGAGTCGGGCCAAGCAGTCACTAGTAACCGAGTTGAAGCCTTCTGAATCAGATGCATTCTCAAACTCTAAATTAGAACCCGTCAAGGGGAATGATAGGGGGAAAAAGATTATCGATGCGGAGCCCAACACCACCATTGCCACCACAAAGATCCATAATGAGGAACCCGTGGCGATCCAGAGGAGGTAGGGTGTCTCTTCCATTCCAAGATGGGTAAAGGGTTCTACTGCGCTTCATTGTCGACAGCTGGGAGCCAGAAGAACCTCATCTCTTTGGTAGAGGTCGAAGCTGCTGGGTTTGGCCACCACAACACCACCCCTACAACCATACATCATCGAGTGGTTGCACCAAGGAAGGGACCTCCACATCAGCCAACAATGCCACATGTCATACAACATCAATCCCTTCACGGATGAGGTATTATGTGATACTGTTCTTGATGTTTCATGTATTATTAGGCCAACCGTGACTTGTGGAAGGATATGTTGTGTATGAGTCTAGGCCCTCGTTGTTATTATCACTTTGGCAATAAGCTGTACAGGATAAGAGATAGCACCGCCACCACCATCTCTTTGGTTATCAGAAACAATGCGCAAGCTTTCCATTTCAAACCCGCAGTACCTATTTTCCTAATGATCTCACCCCTCGGGAAAAGCGGAAGACTATGGCCATGACCTCCAAACAAGGCCCCATTACACGAAAACAACAAATGGAGGTTCGTGGAGGAGTAATGGTAGGACATCTTCACTGCAGGGTGCTCTCTACACCGCCGTGTCAAGCACCCATCGACTGACCCTCCTCAAGTGCACCGCCAACAATGGACCCATCTTACCTCATTCCGGAGAATGACTAAATCAAGAGGAAGATTTAGGATCTGTTGCAGAAAGGTCACATCCATTCGAGTTCACTCGTGGGGAAGCCCGAATGTATTGGTGCAGAAGGATGGGACTTGGAGACTCGTGACTGACTATCGGCATTGAACAAGATTATTGTCCGGAATAGGTACCCGATCCTACAGATTGATGACCTCTTCTCTCACCAACTCAAGGGGCAAAATATTTCAGCAAAATAGACTTGAAGTCTAGGTATCACTCGTGTACCCAATTGAACTCTCCGATGTGGAAGACTGCATTCAAATCCAAGTGAGGGGTCTCTTTCAATGGTTGGTCATGCCTTCGGGTTGGACGCACGCCCTAACCTTCATGAGGCTACCGGATGACATCCCGCCACCATTCACCAACTCTTTTGTGGTGTATATTTGGATGACATTTTTATCTTCATGATTTAGACTTGAAGAGCACCTCCACCATATTCAACAAGTCCTCCAAACACCGTAAGGTAACAAGTTGTGTGCCACTCTAGAAATGCACTTTGGCATAACCCAAGTTCAATAATGTATCCCAGATACTAAACCTGGGATACATTATTGATGAACGGGGTGTGCATGTGGATCCAGCAAAGATCTGAGTCATTCAAGATTGGCTGCTCAATTCTACCTCCAGAAGTCGCCCAAGCAGCTTTTTAGGTCTTACACAATTTCTACCGCAGTTTATAGGTTGGGATTCTCTCTTATATCGATTTGGCCCTTTATCGTCAAGGAGGAGCTAAAGCAAAATTATTTTGGTATGAATCTCACCAGAAGGCATTCAGGGAGTTGAACATCGGTCACCGCACTGCTCACATTACCGACGGTAGAATTTGCAAATAAATAACTTTAGATCGGTGATGTATGCCTCCTCGCCAATTGGCGATATTGGGGCAATCCTTACCTAAATATGGGCATCCAAGTGGCATATCATGGGATTACCTTTCTGGAAGAAGGTCCGAAGTATCCCACTATGACAAAGAAATGTATTCCATTGTATGTCGTTTGTCTGAATGGAAGCATATCACATTTTGGGAAAGGAAACGGCCATCCACACTAATCAATCTTTGCAACCATACGACACAAGGGAAGTCACGGCAGAATCCAATACCATCGGAAGGGCACATACCCGCAATGCTTCATTTGAACATTAAGTACAAAAGGCAGCACCAATAATGTTGCAGATCACGCCGACCAATCTATCATGGCTACCACTTTATGCTCCAATCCTTTGTGGGCACGACTTCCATTGACGCTTCTACAAAATTGATCCATAATTCGACCACACATACGATACACTCTTGGAGGTAAGCAAGTTCCTAATTTTCTCCTCCAATATGCCCTGCTTTGTCACTTCACACCTTTGTGTTCCTTCAAGCGCAGTGTGCTAAGACAGACTGGGAGGCGACTACAATGAGTCACTGGCATTTCGGGCTGGCAGAAAATAGTGGCAGATCAGCAGTATTTCTATTACTAACCTTCATTAAAGATGTCGTGGAAGTACATCAAGTCTCAGATCATTATGCACATTGCTGTCCAACTATCATATAAGGCTCTATAATTTGGGTTTTCCTACTCCCCAAATGGGATTCCCTAAGAATCCATTCTATGGATTATATTGCCTGGGCCTCTACTAAGCATGGCAATGACTGTTTTGTGGTCGTCAACATTCCCTCGCAGATGTCCATTATTATGATGTCCCAGAAGAATATCACAGCAGGGGTTTTCATATTGCTAAACTCTTCTTTTGAACGAGTGTGGGTACACAATGGGATCCTGCTACCACTATCTTGATCGGGATGAGGGTTCTTCAATACTTTGGTCCAACTCTCCTGGGTCGATGTTGGACACCAAGCTCACCAAGTCCATGCCTTTCCATCCACAAACCGATGGCTAGACAAAGGTCATCAACCGGATGATCATACACACTCTGCGCATGTACAACTAAAGTATCGACAAGACATGGGATGAGAGCCTCCTGTGTGGCCAAATACATCTACAACTGGGCTCTCTATAGTTCAACTAGCCACAACCCTTTCAAGTGGGCTTGGATTCCAACCACTATGTCCCATTGATGTAGCCACAAATGGCATGGCTATTTGTGGCTACTCAGGAATATTCATCTCATGTCCAGTCTGACGCAGATTAGGAAAACAAATTCATTGAGCATTCAACACATCCCAATGTGTCTGTTCATTACATATTGGACAGAGCCAATGCCAAGTACAAGCAATGACATGATCAACACTGGGTGCCACACAACTTCCAAGTAATACAAAGTGTGGCTAGATTTGTAAAAGGAGTGCCTCGCTGAACCCCACCGCAAGATTCATTCACTTCGATATGGGTCGTACACCTCACCAAGGTTGTAGGGAAAATGCCTTTGAGCTCAAGATTCCACCATTCCTTGGTCTGCACCTGTCACGTGGGATCACTTCTTCGACTTTACTTTCCACCTCTACTAGATACACATCCTACATGGCGTAACAACTCACACCAACAGAGTTAAATCTAATCAGATGAACAAGCCAAACTGATCGATCATGGATAATGTGCATCAAGCTACACCAAAACAAAGGATACCGCTTTATATCGAGTTGTCAGCAGGCCAACTCCTTCACCAAGGCAAATGGTCTACCAGTGACCAAGTTCGGTAGAAGTTTCCTCATCTCATGAGGGAACTCAACTTAATGGGGACCATTGTTTCCTATGGGGGAAGGAATGATCTAGGTGGATATTGGTTTCTACCCACCTATTCCAGTTGGACCCCACCATTGCTTCTTTCAGTTTTCAAGCACAATTTACTATTTTTAACAGCTTTTTCGGGTCTCCGAACTTGTGGGCCATTTTTGAGGCCCTAAATCCATGTTTCCTTTTTGGGTATTGTTGCCTAAAACAGAATCTACCGATGCTATTTTTGTATTGAGCAAGGTAGGCTCCTTGATAGATCTTTCCAGAATCTAGCCATCATACACACCTAAAAATGGAGATCGGGGATAAAACATGCACCTTTGAAGTTGATGCACCAACTTACCTGCAAACGGCCCACATGACTCTTTAAGCCATCCTGTGGTTAGAAGGTTTTGATGTCTAGGACTTTTGGCATTCCCGTTTATTGTAAAAGGGCCTTTAGAGCCTCATTGTGATCATCTTCTCACGGATGCGAGTAGTGGCCACATCTCTTCTCAGAGATAAGCTACCAGCGCTCTAGCTAGTTTATTTCCATTCTGTCTATAAGCATATTTCAGTCATTTGTTATTAATGAAATGAAGTCTTGTTTCCGCTGCATCTCTGTGTTTATGTGTATTTATGTATTTCATTTTGTTCCTACATAAATCCGGATCAGGATTATAATGGGGATGTTACATTATTTGAATGCACACTCTATAGAAAATGAAAGCTACCACACTCTACTACATTCTACAACAAAGGAGGCGCCATGGGAGGGTCCCATAATTTATAGGTCGAGTGCCTCTCAAACCCATTTTGAGTACTATAATACTCTAGAGAGACTCAACTTTTCTAATTTTTCCTTCACATTATTGAATTCCACAACGTCTTCCATGGGAATTAGGAATCCTAATTTGCAAGAGGTAAAATTCTATTTTTCCCTACGCTAATGCTCTCTTCAAACTCTAATGGAAATATTACAGTACAACACAAGTTCTCAGAAATATTACCTTATACTTCTCATTTCGTCTGTAGGAATCCCTCACTAGTTGTAATTGTAACTCTGTAGGATCCCTCACTAGTTGTAACTATAACTCTGCAAGAAGCCTTTCCCCTGTAAAAAACTGTAAAAAATAAATGGCTTAGGTTACCTGGATCATCGACTCAATGATGCCTTATTCTCACAGTCCCATATTGATTACTGAAGACCATTTCTTCTTCTTTTCCACCTTCATCTTGTTGCAAGGTTGCGATGGATCGATATTGATCAACAACCCATCTGCCGAGAAAAGTGCACCTCCAAATATTGGACTGAGAGGATTCCAAGTCATTGATGATGCCAAGACAAAACTTGAAACAGAATCCCCATGAGTTTTTTCATGAGATAATATACTGGCCATTGCAACATGCGATGTAGTGGTACTAGTAAATATAACATTTGTGTTTGCATTCCTTTTATATTATCTTGCGATGATGTGAAGAGTATTGATTTGACTAATTGTGATATACAGGCTAAGGGACTGAACTGGATTGTTCCCAATGGAAGGAGAGATAGATTGGTTTCATCCTCCTCGGACATTGCGATTAATCTCCCATCACCATTAGACTCTATCAATGTGAAGAGAAAGAAATTTGGAGAGAAATGACTCACCACCGAGGATCTAGTCACTCTTGTGGGTATGTTCGAAGTCTTTGCAAATAAATGTGCATGCTAAATGAAATATAATTTCATATTGACCTGATTATTATTGTCTCTTCATTTATAATTAGGTGGGCATACCATCGGACAGACGAACTGTCAGTTCTTTAGGTATCGTCTCTACAAATTCACTTCTACCGAGATCGTCGACCCGACAATAAACTCGGCTAATATTCCTCGAATTCAATCCCTTCCTTGTTTTCTCTAGATAGGCATATAACGGTTCGTTTGGTGTGAGTGATTGAATAGTTTTTAAAGGCTAACACTATATGAAACTTCTTTACAGATTATTATCATGTGTGAGACGTTTTATATCTAAAGGTTATTTTCGTGATGCATATAAAATTGGTCAGACATCTGAAATTTTGGCTCTCTTTAAGGAAAACGATCTGCAAAATGTAGTCCCTCCTAAACTGAAAAATGAAGGGAGAAAAAAACCATTTACCTCATTCATTAAAGACTCTAAAGGGATTGAATAAGCATCCTGGAAGCACAGTGAGAAAGTAAAATCTAAAGGCAATGTCACAAAATTTGCAAGATTAACATAATAGGCATTCCCTTACACAAAACCAAGGCCATCGACCTAATGTACGTTGCCTCTGACATAGATTTCATAGTTTCTTGGGTCATAGTAAGCAGATGAAATATACCCAATGTTTCTTCACAAGCCCTAAAACTTTCATTGTCATTCTCTTCACAGCAAGACGAATTTACCAGAGAGAACGAGACTCGAACTAGACACTACGATGCAACGTTTGTTTCCCTCACTCTCCCATGCAATGGAACACAATTTCTTCAATGCATTAATTCCTTTGAAGGATGGAGATATGATTGCAAAGAAACATACCAAATGAGCCACAAGTAAACCGCCACACCCATCCCCATGCCCACGTAGAGAAACAACATGGACATCGACACCGCTAAAAAAATTCTCTCTATCATTGCCCTCCAAAACCAAATCTCCCAACCAATAATTTTTGTATTAAACGAATCATTTGTTATAATTATTTCAATCTATGTGTTGCATGACGATATAATCATGAATATCGACAATATCTCAACTCACAACCAAAACCCACAAGCTATTGAATTCACTGCTAGAAAGATCGACATACAAACAATGGTAAGTAAAAGGAGGGTTAACATAAAGTTTGAATATTTACAACACAACTTTACCGTGCGGATGCTCGTGATGTGTACAATGGAGATTATTAAATGCTTTGGCCAATTGTCTCTCACTTTCCCAGTATTTTTGGCACCAGGTGATTTGTTTCGATTAGATGTGTGGCCTCATCAATTGTTTTCACCAAGCAACTTGATTGAATTCAGTGTTTCTCCAATTTTAATCGGCTACTGTAACAAGCTTAAGTGATTCAGAATTTTAAGAATTTACTTTTACTCTATATTAAATGTTAAACAAAGTTTTGAAAATTTTGATCGATTTAAAATGTTCTAGTTTGAATGTTTTATAAATCATTTTTTTCAACCATTGAAATTAGTATTTTTAATTTGAAATGAGATAAAATTATTTTGAATAAAATATATCCAACAAATTCTTTCTCATTGATGTTAAAAATTTATTTACACTTCATTAAGACAAGGAATAGCCACTACGTGGATATCTCACTTGTTTTCAATTTGTTACTATTGGATAGTAGGTTTGGACAGCTGGTTGTCATTGATGTCAACCCTTAGAGATTGATGTCAACCCTTGGAGAGGCCCAAAGATGTTAGACATATGATTGGCATTTGTATGATCGAGATTGATGGTGAGTTAGTTGGGTGCATTCGATGTAGCCTCGTAGTTGTGGTTATGGGACAGTGAAATTAGCAAGTAAGATTATCATGGATGGATAGTACATGTTGTTCCATTTCTGGTGATAGGTGGTATGCCACATGGTTCCTCGCAGTTGAGGAGTTATGAGGTCATGAAGTTGGAAGCCCCAAAGATGGGTTAAGAAAACCCTATGGAAGCCCCAAATATGGGTTAAGAAGCCTTTGGTTGGTTACAAGTCTTTAATGAAAGGGTAAATTGGTTGTAACAAGAAATTTCAAGAAGCCCTAAAGTTAAGGAAAGAGGTTACTTAGAAAAAGTATAAATACACCTCAAGAAGTCTCTCATAAGTACATGATTTATACACACAGGTTCATTGAATATATATATAAGTGATCAAATGATTCTTATATTAGGTAACCAAGGATATCTAATGCGTTTTTCAGAGGGAAGATGAAATAAAGAAGGTCAAAATTGCAACGGAGGATGAAGTCTTGTGAGGATGTGTTCTAAGGTATGTTACTTACAAGTCATCTTACCATTTTCACTATAACTATTTTTATAGACTGATTCATATATCGAAACCTGATGTATATTGAGAAGACATATCACAATACCGTTTCTAGAAATTTCCACTTCTGGCTCATTGTAGTTTGGGAGATACACTCTGTGGAAGATAGGGTTTTTGGATAGTCCTGGAACTAGTGTCAAACAAGTCTTCTGGGTAAAATGGTCATAACTTCTTCATAGAAGATCCAACTTCAGTGATACAAAATGAATTGGATATATTACAGTCCTTAGTATGTTTTTCACGCTTTTCAGATCCATATATCAAACATTTTGTACGTGGAATTCTCTACAAGTTCACTCTCTAGAATAAGCTAGAACTAAGCATGGTATGTCAATTTTGCTATAACTCCTTTTCTAGGAGTTTACAAGAAGTGAAACCTGGAGGAATTGCATAGAATTTATTGAAGAATATTATGTGCAAGCTTCAGACCTTATTCATTACAAGTATATATTTATGCTTGTTGAAAGTCAGGGTTTGCGACTAATCCAAAAACTAGTCCCGTGAGACTAAGGTAAAGTTTGATGAAGATGTTATTCTCTTGTTGCTGGCGTTGAGGAAGTTATGCAGGTCTGTGATCATTGTTGGGCACAAGACTATTTTTAAAAGGAAGTATATTTTGGGTGTAGGCTTATTTTTGGGAGAAAGATATGTTTTGGGAAAGACCTATTTTTGGAAAGAAAGACCTAATTTTGGAGTACGCGCAACAGGTGGCAAGAAAGCAACATGAAGAAAAAAAAGGAAAAAAAAAATGTAGAAAAAGAAGGAAAAACAACATGCAGGAGGAAAAGCAATGTGGGGCGCAGAAAGACAAGCGTAATCATGATAGGTTTTGGGTATTTGACAAATATTGTAACGACTATAAGCCTATAAAGTAGTATAAATAAGGACTTAGGAGGTCTAGGTGAGAAGAGATGTTCGTTAAGTATTAAGAGCTAATTGGCTAGAAAGCTATTGATTGTAATAAGTCTTGTAGAAGAGTTGAATAAGTTAGTCTTTGAGGGATAGGTCACAGGATGAGGGTCCTGGTGTGATCTAGTCAGCCTCATAGAAGGTACTTACCCTCATTTTGATTGTATCACTGAAGATGTAATGCGCACAGCACAAGCTTTTGCAGCGAGATAAATAAAAGAGCAGAGAATCTAGATCTTTGTGGATGTAGCCCCGAGAGAGGGTGAAACATGACAAACCTTGTGTTTTGTGTGATTGTTAATGAATTCTTTAATTTTCTATTGATCATTAGCTTAAGAATGAATGGCTAAACTAGCTATATCAACATGCATGCATAGGTTTAAAGAAGAATAAATCATAAAGTAGATGAATGATTAACAAGGATAATGCATAAGGAAGAAAGAATCCTACCACAATCCCCACTCATTCCTAGACTGCAAAAGCCTGAGTATTGAAATCCCCCATAAAATCTATCTCGGGTGAGACTGTGTTGTGCATCCTTTGTGCAACATTGCCTTCTAGTTTACCAGGAGGGCCGATAGTTTTGAGGGGTTTTTTGGAAACCTGTTTGAGATCAGAACCTGGGTTAGCCCAAGAAGAAGAAGATCAAAACCAACAATCACATACACCAGGTCTGTTACAGAGTTACATGTATGTTTATATGCATGTTTGAGGGTTACATTTGATGATGTTATGGTGTATGGCATGATTGAGACATATCATGATTGATATTTTATATGGTTGAGGCACATGGATTGAGGTACATGATTGGATGCATGTCTTGTTGATATTGGTATAATACTCGTTGAAACATAGATTATTTCTTGGTTTATCACATGATTGAGGTGCATGTTGGACACTTGATGTTGGCATAGTGCTTGAGGCACATGTTGGTGATATTGGCATATTGGTCGAGGTTTGGWGCATGGTTGATGCACTAGTTGTGTTATAGGTTGATGTACATGTTTCAGTGCATGGTTGATGCACTTTTTATGGTACATGGTTGACGATACATGYTGAGGTACAGGTTGATGCATGGTACAGGTTGCTACTTGGTTGAGACACATATCTTTTGATGGTATGTTGGCGGCATTGGTACATGCTTGGTAGAAGCATTTGTTGGTGATGTTTGACATATATTTGAGAGGTATCCTTGGTATATGATTCATTTGATAGGATTTGGTTGAGTATCAATGATAGTGACAAGTTAGATAGTTTGATGTGACAGGATGGATACAGTGACATGTTGATAGGTTACAGGTTGATGTGACAGTGACAATGACAGTGACATGTTGACAGGTTACAGGTTGATGTGACAGTGACAGTGACAGTGACAGAGACAATGGTAGTGGAAGTGATAGTGGCAGTGACAGTGGTAGTGATTTTGGTAGTGACATTTGGTCTACACTTATATTTTAGGGTGGCAAGACAGGGAAAGGAAAGGGGGTTGTAGCCTCCTTCCGGTTGGAGCTATAGAATCAAGGAGTTGGAGCTTCCTTCAGGTTGGATATTGAGAACTAGTTGGTTGTCGCCACCTTCCAGTTGAAGACAGAGAACCGAGGTGGTTGTAGCTTCCTTTTGGTTGGATCCATAGAATTCAAGGAGTTGTAGTTTCCTTCAGGTTGGAGCCTATAAATAGGGGGTCGTAGCCTCCTTCTAGTTGCAGCTGGAGAATTTGGAAGTTGGTTCTTCCTATGAATGAATTCTTGATATATATAAGAAATCATTATGTGGTTTTCTCCCATTTGGGTTTCCATGTAAATACTGGTGTATTGTGTATTTGATGTGATGTTGCTTATGATTATATGCTCATGATATATTGAATGCAATCATATATGATACATTGATGATAAACTATTGAACATTGTTGATAAAGTGAAAGAATATATATTGTGGTTAAAAGTGGTATAAAGTGCTCATATTGATTCACCACCACCCACTGCCGCCACCCCCTCCCCCCCCTCTTAGTATTCCAACAATTGGTATTAGAGTAGGTTCCTTCAAGGAAACAATTTAACCACAGGAAGGATATCATGAAGGAGTTCATGGATTACACTGAGAATGGAACACCAATATTCAATGGTCATAATGGTTTGGACTATGAGATATGGAGAAAAATAACAAAGACATGTTTGCAAGAACATGGATATGATATTTGGTATTAAGTTTTTACAATATATAACATTTCAAATAAACCTAAGACTGCATCCAAGAAGGAATTGAAGAAGAAAAACAAAATAACAATGGATTTTATCATGGAAGGATTACATGATTCAACAAAGGACAAAGTGGGAAAATTTTTATCAGCTAAATAAATATGAGATAAGCTACATAATATATATTCTTCTCCCATCAAAGAGATTGCTAAAGAAGATGTAGGTACATAACAATATGTAAGATGCTCATTATGTCAGACGGATTCAAAAGAAGAAGAGTGTGTAATCAACACAAGTGAGTTCTTTTTCTTTACTTGTGAAGAGCATGGACATCTTGAAATTGAATACCCTTATTTGAAGAAATAAGAATCTCAGAACACCAACTCTAAAGAAGTCGATCAGACGATCATGATGTTAAAGGGTAAGCTAGTAGAGGTAAGAAGTATGGAAGAAACTCTTGAGGATTAGAAGCAATGTTAAGAAATCAAAATAGCAACACATAAGGAAGAAGCATAAAAGAGAGAGAAGATATTGATGGATCATATTAAGGAACAAATCGACGAATTAAATCAGCTTGAAGTAGAATTTGGTCAAGAAGAGAGAAGACTTGAAAAAGAAATCATATCCTTGAAGATCCAACTTGAAGAAGAAAAGTGAACAGAAGAAGTCGTGAAGATTCAAATGATGAAGAAATAAGAAGACATTGAGAATCTTGAAAAAGAAGTTGTCACATTGAGAGTTAAAATCGTCATGCTAAAAAAAAACGTTGAAGAGACAGAAAAATCCACCTCATCAATAGAAAATGTTGAAGAGAATCCCTCCAAGTTACTAAAAAATAAGAATGAAGAAAAGAGTAAGTTATGCAGAAGTACTCAAAGGAAGGAATCATGGTCATCAAGAATCAAAGAAGAATGAGTATAATAGAGATACATCTTCAACAAGACCTACCACATTCATGCAAAAAAGAATATTCAACCATAATGAAGGGATCCACAGAAGGGAATATCATGATCATCCAAGATAAGATTTCAGGAGAACTACACCACAAAGAAGATCATTTACTCCAAAGTATGTAAATTTATTTTATGGTCATTGTATTTATTGTACTAACTTTGGACATAAGGTTGTGGATTATAGGGCTTATGGAAGAAATGTTCAAGAAATAAATGTTTATGTGGCCCCACATAACATTGAATGTTACAAATGCCATAATTATGGACACATAGCTCATGATTATATAAGAATGATCGATACTTCCATGAAAGAGAACATTGATATCAGATATAAGAAAGTATGGAAAAGAAATTGAGAAGAATAGGTGAATAAATAAAAGGCACAAGAGATTGTACTTTCAGGGATTTTAGTACGAGATCAATCCATAGTCAGAAAGGAAGAATTCAGATTTTAGAAAGATGGCAAGTCTATAGATGAAGAGGAAGACTACTCTGCATCAGAGTGGGTGTTTTTCTGAGCCATCCAGCTTGGAGACTCCCAACAAATATTTATGTTGAATAGGGGGAGTCCATGCAGTAGACACTACAAATCAAAGAACCATCTTTCGAGTAGTATGAAGTGTTTACAAATAAATATTTAGAACAATCGAATAGTATAAGTACCGAATAACAATTGATCGGTTGAGAAGTAGTGTTCCCACACATGTATCAATTGGCAGGCAGGAGTTTATGATTGTGTTGCATGCATGTATTCAAGCGGGGATATATTCAATACAAGTGTTCCATACATGTAGAGTTTGATGATAAGATAGATCATATCAATGGACATATTCGATTCAATATAATAAATAGGAACATGTTATGATCAGTTGTAGCATATTCAAGTAAATCCTTCATGATAGTTAAGTGATTGATGGGTCAACATTGTGGATAGTTGAGTAGTAAATTATGGACAATTTGTGACATATAGACAAAGATAAATTCATGAGATTCTTAGTAGGTACAGAGAGCATGGGTAAGAAATTATGCATAACAAGGTATTTACAATTGAAATCAATGGAATCAGTTGGTCACAAAAAAGAAAGCAGTGAAAGGCACAACATAATAGGAAAAGAGAAATTGTCATTAGAAGCTATGTCATCATAAAAAAATCAGTTGACAGTGTGGTCAAATGAACATGACAAGTGATTTAAGAAATAAAATAATGAATTTTTATATATGTCAGTGAATTTCAAGAGGAAGCACCAATGGAAAATAAGTGGCACTGGAAGAGTAGAAAGGAAACATTTCATGAGTATCTCTAAATCTTGCAAAGAAGGAAAATCATCGGAGAGAGAAAGATCAAGAAAGGAAGATCAGTATCATGCAGACATGGGGATACACACCCACAGGGGGAGTTATTCTTTTGTCTATAATTGATTAGAGCAGGTACAATATTAGGAGGAGACATATCAACAGGGGGGGTATCTTGTTTCAAAGAAAGAAAGAAAGAACAAAGGCATGGTAATGAAGAGAAAATAACATATGCATGAAGACAGGGGGAGAAGCCCCAAGGAGAGATACCCTTTTCCATTGATGTCAAAGGGGGAGAGTGAGAGACATTGATGAGGAGAAATGATTACAGGGGGAGCATGAGCATTGGAGCATTAGTGTTGCCATCAATGTTGGTGTTGCCATCAATGCAAAAAGGGGGGATTGTTGGATAGTTGGTTGTCATTGATGTCAACCCTTAGAGATTGATGTCAACCCTTGGAGAGGCCCAGAGATGTTGGATAGGTGATTGAAATTTGTATGATCGATATTGATGGTGAGATAGTTGGGTGCATTCGATGTAGTCTACATGTAGCCCCAGAGGTGTGGTTATGGGACACAAAATTTATTGAGGAATATGAACATGAAGGAAAATGAAATTTCATGTAATACTATCATGGAAGGATAGTACATGTTGTTCCATTTCCAATGATAGGTGGTACACCATGTGGTTCCTCATGGTTGAGGAGTTATGAGTTCATGAAGTTCAAGCCCCATAGATGGGTTAAGAAGACCCTATGGAGGCCCCAAATATGGGTTAAGAATCCCCTAGTTGGTTACAAGTATTTAATGAAAGGGTAAAATGGTTGTAAAAAGAAAGTTCAAGAATCCCTAAAGTTAAGCAAAGAGGTTACTTAGCAAAAGTATAAATACACCTCAAGAAGTCTCTCATAAGTGCATGATTTATACACACAAGTTCAATGAATATCTATCTAAATGATCAAGTGATTATCATCTGAGGTAACCAATGATATATGAGGCATTTTTCAGAGGGAAGATGAAGTAAAGAAGGTCTGAATTGCAAGGGAAGGTGAAGTAAAGAAAGTCTAAATTGCAAGGGAGGATGAAGTCTTGTGATGATGTGTTCTAAGGTATGTTATTTACATGTCATCTTACCATTTTCTCTATAGTTATTTTTCTAGAATGATCAAATAGTGAAACCTGGAGGCTATTTGTACGAAATATCAAGGTACCTATGGTAGAAATTCATTCTTCTTGGTCATTATATTTTGGGAGATATACTATGTGGAAGATAGGGTTTTTGGCTAGTCCTGGAACTAGTCTCAAACAGGTGTTTCGAGTAAAAAGGTCATAACTTCTTCATAGAATATCCACATTCAGTGAGATCAAATGAATTGGATATAATACATTATGTAGTATGTTTTGTGTGATTTACATATCCACATATCAAATATTCCCCACATGGAATTCTCTACAAGTTCATTCTCTAGAATAAGCTAGAATTCAGAAAGGTATGCCATTTTTTCTATAAACCCATTTCTGGGAGGTTCCAAGAAGTGAAACATGGAGGAATTGCAGATAATATATTGAAGAATATTGTGTACAACATTCATACCTTTATTCATTACAGGTACGTAGTTATGATTGTTGAAAGTTAGGGTTTGTGACTAATCCAAAAACTAGTCCTGTGAGACTAAGGTAAAGCTTGATGAAGATTATATTCTCTTGTTGTTGAAGTTGAGGAAGGTTTGCAGGTCTGTGATCACATACACTAGGTCTTTTATAGAGTTACGAGTATGTTTATATGCATGTTTTTAGGGTTATATTTGATAATGTTATGGTGTATGG
>SNQJ01S0010043.1:43164-56037 GCA_010110895.2 Picea sitchensis | reverse complement strand
TCATGAACTCATGAACTCATAATAAGTCCAAAAATTAGCCATTTTTCTAAATTTGCGGACTTGCGAACTCAGGACTCATAATAGGTCTCAACACTTAGCCATTTTTACCTTTGCAAACTCACAGACTTGCAGACTCACGGACTCATAATAATTCCAACACTTAGCAATTTTTCTTACTCCCTACCTCCATGTACCTGCCACCATGGAAGTACATGTCACCTGTTGTGATGCTATCTGACACGTTCCCCCCCCCCCACATCATGCTAGCATCAACGTATGGAAAAATACTGATTTTGTTTTTCCAATTTCGCCTATTTTCCAAAATTCCAAAAATGCTCAAATTCACCCAAAAATGAAATTCCTTCTTGGGTCGTCAATAGAGCTCTGCGACTAAGCTAAATACAACCAAATCAATGCTTGTACATAAACATTTGTTCGCTTCTTTTCAAATTCAACTCTTTCACTTCAAAATTGCCATTATTTAGCTGCAAGAACTTGGGGCTTTTTCTCAGATTCATATAATTTCACCACGAAACACCATAAACATTTTGTCAAATGATTTGCAAAGGAACTCTCCCTCTGTCATAAAATCTGCTTGCTAACTCTGTAATTTCACTTCTGCACTCTACTAAATGGCCCATGCAAGCTCAATGTTAAAAAATTGGACTCTGATACCACTTTGTAACGTACCCATCCACCGAAGTTGCATCACGTCACGCTAAAAATTTCTCTTTATCATCTCTGATACCATTTTAGTAACGTACCTAGCCTCCATTTAGGAAAAATACATGTGGAATACACATAACACAAAAATTATGCTAATTAAATCCATTATTTTGTTGTTATATGTTTTCTCATAGCCTACAACTACAATTTACAACAGATTTAGCTACGATAATAACCATAAAACTTATGCATATGAAGCATTCTAATAATCAACATGAGATACAACTAAATCGTTCATTACAACAACATATAAGTCATTCTCATTCACACAGAGTTCATGCACAACAATAACACATGTAAATAACTCAGTACAAGATAAAACACTTTTCTTAAAAGAGAGTCATGCAACCAACTAATTGGGATGGATGTTCCACCCAACCGTAGATTGATTGTTCCAAATTTCAACATCCAATCACCCATGAGCTGAGGCTAGAAATCCAAAAAAGAGGGTGGTCTCTCACAGTCCACTCACAACTCATAAATCTCTCAACCCAACTGATATTCTCTTACAACTATCCCGACTTTTCCACCAGCTCTCTTCCTCTTGACCTGCCCCAACCCAAGGAATGCATCATTCGTTTATCAGGGATAACCCAAGAGATGTACTATTTGTTTATTAGGGATAACCCAAGGGATGAACCATCTATTTATCAGGGTTAACCCGAGGGATGTACCATCCGTTTATCAGGGATAACCCAAGGAATGTTCCATTCGTTTATCAGGGTCTCTCTAACACATGTAGCTAGGAATATCTCAGTTGGGAATTCAAGGGAAATTGTTGCTAGGAAAACTATCAACAAACCAATAGAAACTCATGCAAAATTTCACTCTTCCGACTTGAAAACTGGTCTCTTCAATTATCCATATCCAATTACTCTCCAGACTTTTCCCTCCTATGGTTGCACCCACTCCAAACTCTCTTTCCATGCCCAAAATTGACTAACTTCCCAAACTGCTCGAACCGTTGTTACTTCAATCTCAACCCGTAAAAAATTCCTCTCTTTTTATTTTCTTTCTTGACTCACTCTCTTCCCCAAGTTGATTGTACTCAACCTCCATGTTCTCAATAACTTCGAAATGTGACCACTCACACCCACCCTCTTACATCTATTCAATGATTGGCTTTGGAAACACTCAATCAAGAATGGGAAGTTTCATATACAATAGCAGATTTAGGAAAACAGGTTAAATCCATAAACATGGCTAATCCCCCCCTTGGATCCCTCTTGGCCATTATCATAGACACTCCCCTCTAGTGTGGATTAATTCGTCCCCCATCTATTTTCCATGTTTCCTTAGTAGTTGGCATCACATTTTATTATTAAAACATTGAAATACAATTTGCATATTACATCGCTTGGCCATAGCCACATATTATATCTACATAAGCATTAATCAAACTAGGGATTATAATGGGGATGTTACATTATTTGAATGCAAACTCTATAGAAAATGAAAGCTACCACACTCTACAACAGAGGAGGCACCATGGGAGGGTCCCATAATTTACAAGTCGAGTGCCTCTCAAACCCATTCCGAGTACTATACTACTATAGAGAGACTCAACTTTTCTAATTTTTTCTTCACATTATTGAATTCCACAACGTCTTCCATGGGAATTAGGAATCCTAATTTGCAATAGGTAAATATATATTTTTCCCTACCCTAATTCTCTCTTCAAACTCTAATGGAAATATTACAGTACAATACAAATTCTTAGAAATATTACCTTATACTTCTCATGTCGTCTGTAGGAATCCCTCACTAGTTGTAACTGTAACTCTGTAGGAGCCCTCACTAGCTATAACTGTAACTCTGCAAGAAGCTTTTCCCCTGTACCAAACTGTAAAAAATAAGTGGCTTAGGTTACCTGGATCATCAACTCAATGATGCCTAATTCTCATAGTCCCATATTGATTACTGAAGATCATTGCTTCTTCTTTTCCACCTTCATCTTGTTGCAAGGTTGCGATGGATCGATATTGATCAACGACCCATCTACCGAGAAAAGCACACCTCCAAATATTGGACTGAGAGGATTCCAAGTCATTGATGACGCCAAGACAAAACTTGAAACATAATCCCCATGAGTTTTTTCATGAGATAATATATTGGCCATTGCAACATGCGATGTAGTGGTACTAGTAAATATAACATTTGTGTTTGCATTCCTTTTATATTATCTTACGATGATGTGAAGAGTATTGATTTGACTAATTGTGATATACAGGCTAAGGGACTGAACTGGATTTTTCCCAGTGGAAGGAGAGATAGATTGGTTTCATCCTCCTCGGACATTGCGAGTAATCTCCCATCACCATTAGACTTTTTCAATGTGCAGAAATGGAAATTTGGAGAGAAATGACTCACCACCGAGGATCTAGTCACTCTTGTGGGTATGTTCAAAGTCTTTGCAAATAAATGTGCATGCTAAATGAAATATAATTTCATATTAACCTGATTATTATTGTTTCTTCATTTATAATTAGGTGGGCATACCATCGGGCAGATGAACTGTCAGTTCTTCAGGTATTGTCTCTACAAATTCACTTCTACCGAGATCGTCGACCCAACAATAAACTCGGCTAATATTCCTCAAATTCAATCTCTTCCTTGTTTTCTCTAGATAGGCATATAACGGTTCGTTTGGTGTGAGTCATTAAATAGTTTTTAAAGGCTAACACTATATGATGCTTCTTTACATCTTATTATCCTGTGTGAGACGTTTTATATTTAAAGGTTATTTTCATGATGCATATGAAATTGGTCAGACATCTGAAATTCTGACTCTCTTTAACGAAAATGATCTGTAAAATGCAATCCCTCCTAAACTGAAAAATGAAGGGAGAAAAAAACCATTTACCTCATTCATTAAAGACTCTAAAGGGATTGAATAAGCATCCTAGAAGCATAGTGAGAAAGTAAAAGCTAAAGGCAATGTCATAAAATTTGCAAGATTAACATAACAGGCATTCCCTTACACAAAACCAAGGCCATCGACCTAATGCACGCTGCCTCTGACATAGATTTCATAGTTTCTCGGGTCATAGGAAGCAGATGAAATATACCCAATGTTTCTTCACAAGCGCTAAAACTTTCATTGTCATTCTCTTCACAGCAAGACAAATTTACCAGAGAGAACGAGACTCGAACCAGACACTACAATGCAACGTTTGTTTCCCTCACTCTCCCATGCAATAGAACACAATTTATTCAATGCATTAATGCCTTTGAAGGATGGAGATATGATTGCAAAGAAACATACCAGATGAGCCACAAGTAAACCGCACACCCATCCCCATGCCCACATAGAGAAAGAACATGGACATCTACATCGCTAAAAATATTCTCTCTATCATTGCCCTCCAAAACCAAACCTCCCAACCAATAATTTTTGTATTAAACGAATCATTTGTTGTAATTATTTCAATCTATGTGTTGCATGACAATATAATCATGAATATCGAGAATATCTCAGCTCACAACCGAAACCCACAAGCTATTGAATTCACTGCTAGAAATATCGACATACAAACAATGGTAAGTAGAAGGAGGGTTAACATAAAGTTTGAATATATATAGCACAACTTTACCGTGCGGATGCTCGTGATGTGTAAAAGGGAGATTATTAAATGCTTTGGCCAATTGTCTCTCACTTTCCCAGTATTTTTGGTACCAGGTGATTTGTTTCGATTAGATGTGTGGCCTCATCAATTGTTTTCACCAAGCAACTTGATTGAATTCGGTGTTTCTCCAATTTTAATTGGCTACTGTAACAAACTTAAGTGATTCAGAATTTTAAGAATTTACTTTTACTCTATATTAAATTTTAAACAAAGTTTTGAAATTTTCGATCGATTTAAAATGTTCTAGTTTGAATGTTTTATAAATCATTTTTTTCAACCATTGAAATTAGTATTTTTAATTTGAAATGAGATAAAATTATTTTGAATAAAATATATCCAACAAATTCTTTCTCATTGATGTTAAAAAATTATTTACACTTCATTAAGACAAGGACTAGCCACTACGTGGCTATCTCACTTGTTTCAATTTGTTACTATTGGATAGTTGGTTTGGACAGCTGGTTGTCATTGATGTCAACCCTTGGAGAGGCCCAGAGATGTTAGACATATGATTGACATTTGTATGATCGAGATTGACGGTGAGTTAGTTGGGTGCATTCGATGTAGTCTACATGTATCCCCGGAGTTGTGGTTATGGGACAGTGAAATTAGCAAGTAAGATTATAACGGATGGATAGTACATGTTGTTCCATTTCTGGTGATAGGTGGTACGCCACGTGGTTCCTCGCGGTTGAGGAGTTATGAGGTCATGAAGTTGGAAGCCCCAAAGATGGGTTAAGAAACCCCTATGGAAGCCCCAAATATGGGTTAAGAAGCCTCTGGTTGGTTACAAGTCTTTAATGAAAGGGTAAATTGGTTGTAACAAGAAAGTTCAAGAAGCCCTAAAGTTAAGGAAAGAGGTTACTTAGAAAAAGTATAAATACAACTCAAGAAGTCTCTCATAAGTACATGATTTATACACACAAGTTCATTGAATATATATATAAGTCATCAAATGATTCTTATATTAGGTAACCAAGGATATCTAATGCGTTTTTCAGAGGGAAGATGAAATAAAGAAGGTCAAAATTGCAACGGAGGATGAAGTCTTGTGAGGACGTGTTCAAAGGTATGTTACTTACAAGTCATATTACCATTTTCACTATAACTATTTTTATAGAATGATTCATATATCGAAACCTGATGTATATTGAGAAGACATATCACAGTACCATTTCTAAAAATTTCCCCTTCTGGCTCATTGTAGTTTGGGATATACACTCTATGGAAGATAGGGTTTTTGGATAGTCCTGGAACTAGTCTCAAACAAGTCTTCTGGGTAAAATGGTCATAACTTCTTCATAGAAGATCCAACTTCAGTGATACAAAATGAATTGGATAGATTACAGTCCTTAGTATGGTTTTCACGCTTTTCAGATCCATATATCAAACATTTTGTACGTGGAATTCTCTACAAGTTCACTCTCTAGAATAAGCTAGAATTCAACAAGGTATGCTAGTTTTTCTATAACTCCTTTTCTAGGAGTTTACAAGAAGTGAAACCTGGAGGAATTGCATAGAATTTATTGAAGAATATTATGTGCAAGTTTCAGACCTTATTCATTACAAGTACAGATTTATGCTTGTTGAAAGTTAGGGTTTGTGACTAATCCAAAAACTAGTCCCGTGAGACTAAGGTAAAGTTTGATGAAGATGTTATTCTCTTGTTGTTGGCATTGAGGAAGTTATGCAGGTCTGTGATCACTGTTGGGCACAGGACTATTTTTAAAAAGAAGTATATTTTGGGTGTAGGCTTATTTTTGGGAGAAAGATATGTTTTGGGAAAGACCTATTTTTGGAAAGAAAGACCTAATTTTGGAGTACGCGCAAGAGGTGGAAAGAAAGAAGCATGCAGAAAAAGAAGGAAAAACAACATGTAGAAAAAAAAGGAAAAACAACATGCAGAAAAAGAAGGAAAAACAACATGTAGAAAAAAAAGGAAAAACAACATGCAGAAAAAGAAGGAAAAACAACATGCAGGAGGAAAAGCAACGTGGGGCATAGGAAGACAAGCCTAATCATGATAGGTTTTGGGTATTTGACAAATATTGTAACGACTATAAGCCTATAAAGTAGTATAAATAAGGACTTAGGAGGTCTAGGTGAGAAGAGATGTTCGTTAAGTATTAAGAGCTAATTGTCTAGAAAGCTATTGATTGTAATAAGTCTTGTATAAGAGTTGAATAAGTTAGTCTTTGAGGGATAGGTCACAGGATGAGGGTCCTGGTGTGATCTAGTCAGCCTCATAGAAGGTACTTACCCTCATTTTGATTGTATCATTGAATATGTAATGCGCACAATGCAAGATTTTGCAACGGGATAAATAAAAGAGCAGAGAAGCCAGATCTTTGTGGATGTAGCCTCGGGAGAGGGTGAAACACGATAAACCTTGTGTTTTGTGTGATTGTTAATGAATGCTTTACTTTTCTATTGATCATTAGCTTAAGAATGAATGGTTAAACTAGCTATATCAACATGCATGCATAGGTTTAAAGAAGAATAAATCATAAAGTAGATGAATGATTAACAAGGATAATGCATAAGGAAGAAAGAATCCTACCACAATCCCCACTCATTCCTAGACTGTAAACACCTGAGTATTGCAATTACCCCATAAAATATATCTCGGGTGAGATTTTGTTGTGCATCTTTTGTGCAACATTGCCTTCCGGTTTACCAGGAGGGCCGATAGTTTTGAGGGGTTTTTTGGAAACCTGTTTGAGATCAAAACCTGGGTTAGCTCAAGAAGAAGAAGATAAGAACCAACAATCACATACACCAAGTCTATTACAAAGTTACATGTATGTTTATATGCATGTTTTGAGGGTTACATTTGATGATGTTATGGTGTATGGCATGATTGAGACATATCATGATTGATATTTTATATGGTTGAGGAACATGGCTTGAGGTACATGATTGGATGAATGTCTTGTTGATATTGGTATAATACTCGTTGAAGCATAGCTTGTTTCTTGGTTTATCACATGATTGAGGTGCATGTTGGACACTTGATGTTGGCATAGTGCTTGAGGCACATGTTGGTGATATTTGCATATTGGTCGAGGTTTGGTGCATGGTTGATGCACTAGTTGTGTTATAGGTTGATGTACATGGTTCGGTGCATGGTTGATGCACTTTTTATGGTACATGGTTGACGATACATGTTGAGGTATAGGTTGATGCATGGTATAGGTTGTTATTTGGTTGAGACACATATCTTTTGATGGTATGTTGGTGACGTTGGTACATGCTTGGTAGAAGCATTTGTTGGTGATGTTGGACATATATTTGAGAGGTGTCCTTGGTATATGATTCATGTGATAGGATTTGGTTGAGTATCGGTGATAGTGACAAGTTGGATGGTTTGATGTGACAGGCTGGATACAGTGACATGTTGACAGGTTACAAGTTGATGTGACAGTGACAGTGACAATGACAGTGACATGTTGATAGGTTATAGGTTGATGTGACAGTGACAATGACAGTGACATGTTGACAGGTTACAGGTTGATGTAACAGTGAAAATGATAGTGACAGAGACAATGGTAGTGGAAGTGACATTGGTAGTGACAGTGGTAGTGATTTTGGTAGTGACAGTTGGTCTACACTTATATTTCAGGGTGGCAAGATAGGGAAAGGAAAGGGGGTTGTAGCCTCCTTCTGGTTGGAGCCATAGAATCAAGGAGTTGGATCTTCCTTCAGGTTGGATATTGAGAACTAGCTGGTTGTCGCCACCTTCCAGTTGAAGACAAAGAACCGAGGTGGTTGTAGCCTCCTTTTGGTTAGATCCATAGAATTCAGGGAGTTGTAGTTTCCTTCAGGTTGGAGCCTGTAAATAGGGGGCCGTAGCCTCCTTTCAGTTGCAGCTAGAGAATTTGGAAGTTGGTTCTTCCTATGAATGAATTCTTGATATATATAAGAAATCATTATGTGGTTTTCTCCCATTTGGGTTTCCACGTAAATACTGGTGTATTGTCTATTTGATGTGATGTTTCTTATGATTATATGCTCATGATATATTGAATGCAATCATATCTGATACATTGATGATAAACTATTGAACATTGTTGATAAAGTGAAAGAATATATATTGTGGTTAAAAGTGGTATAAAGTGCTCATATTGATTCACCACCAGCCCTCCCCTCGCCCCCCCTCTTAGTATTCCAACAATTGGTATCAGAGTAGGTTCCTTCAAGGAAACAATTTAACCACGGGAAGGAGATCATGAAGGAGTTCATGGATTACACTGAGAATGGAGCACCAATATTCAATGGTCATAATGATTTGGACTATGAGATATGGAGAAAAAGAACAAAGACATGTTTGCAGGCACATGGATATGATATTTGGTATTAAGTTTTTACAATATATAATGGTTCAAATAAACCTAAGACTGCATCCAAGAAGGAATTGAAGAAGAAAAACAAAATAACAATGGATTTTATCATGGAAGGATTACATGATTCAACAAAGGACAAAGTGGGAAAATTTTCATCAGCTAAATAAATATGAGATAAGCTACATAATATATATTCTTCTCCCATCACAGATATTGCTAAAGAAGATGCAGGTACATAACAATATGTAAGATGCTCATTATGTCAGACAGATTCAGAAGAAGAAGAGTGTGTAATCAACATAAGTGAGTTATTTTTCTTTACTTGTGAAGAGCATGGACATCTTGAACTTGAATGCCCTTATTTGAAGAAATAAGAATCTCAGAACACCAACTCTAAAGAAGTCAAGCAGACAATCATGATGTTAAAGCGTAAGCTAGTAGAAGCAAGAAGTATGGAAGAAACTCTTGAGGATTAGAAGCAATGTTAAGAAATCAAAATAGCAACACATAAGGAAGAAGCAAAAAAGAGAGAGAAGATATTGACGGATCATCTTAAGGAACAAATCGACGACTTAAATTAGCTTGAAGTAGAATTTGGTCAAGAAGAGAGAAGACTTGAAAAAGAAATCATATCCTTGAAGATCCAACTTGAAGAAGAAAAGCGAACAGAAGAAGTCGTGAAGATTCAAATGATGAAGAAATAAGAAGACGCTGAGAATCTTGAAAAAGAAGTCATCACATTGAGAGTTAAAATCGTCATGCTCAACAAGAACGTTGAAGAGACGGAAAAATCCACCTCATCAATAGAGAATGTTGAAGAGAATCCCTCCAGGTTACTAGAAAATAAGAATGAATAAAAGAGTAAGTTATGCAGAAGTACTCAAAGGAAGGAATCATGGTCATCAAGAATCAAAGAAGAATGAGTATAATAGAGATACATCTTCAACAAGACCTACCACATTCATGCAACGAAGAATCTTCAACCATAATGAAGGGATCCACAGAAGGTAATATCATGATCATCCAAGATAAGATTTCAGAAGAACTACACCACAAAGAAGATCATTTACTCCAAAGTATGTAAATTTATTTTATGGTCATTGTATTTATTGTACTAACTTTGGACATAAGGATGTGGATTATAGGGCTTATGGAAGAAATGTTCAAGAAATAAATGTTTATGTTGCCCCACATAACATTGAATGTTACAAATGCCATAACTATGGACACATAGCTCATGATTATATAAGAATGATCGATACTTCCATGAAAGAGAACACTGATATCATATATAAGAAAGTATGGAAAAGAAATTGAGAAGAATAGGTGAATAAATAAAAAGCACAAGAGATTGTACTTTCAGGGATTTTAGTACGAGATCAATCCATAGTAAGAAAGGAAGAATTCATATTTTAGAAAGATGACAATTCTACAGATGAAGAGGAAGACTACTCTGCATCAAAGTGGGTGTTTTTCTGAGCCATCCAGCTTGGAGACTCCCAACAAATATTTATGTTGAAGAGGGGGAGTCCATGCAGTAGACACTACAAATCAAAGAACCATCTTTCGAGTAGTATGAAGTGTTTACAGATAAATATTCAGAACAATCGAATAGTATAAGTACTGAATAACGATTGATCGGTTGAGAAGTAGTNAATTTTGGCTTTTTTGTTTTAATTTTGGCTTTGTTGTTTCAAAATAAAACCACTTGCCTAGGTTTCTTGATTTCTTCACTAAAGTTCACTCTTTTATTCTTTCCTTTTGTTGGATAGAACGATGAGACCCTCGTTAATGAATAATTTGATCCCTTTAAACTCCTTCTTCCTTGCATGATTTGATCTTTCTCCATTAACCAAACTAGTAGATCTATCCAAACTTGTCTAAAACAACATATCTAGTAAACACCTTGAGGAGCATAGGGTTATATTTATCTTTGACTCTTATAAATAACTACTTTAGTTTTTATGAGGTTTCAAAAGAGTTTTGATTTTTGTGTGGCTAATATATTGGAAATATGATCAATGATTCCATCAATGTAAGAGAGCAAATTTTGTCCTTGAGAAAAAGAGGTAGGGTACCTGGGTTCTTAGTTTTTGGATGGAAAATGTTGTGAAAAGATATGATGATTTGGGAAATAGAATAACCTTTGGCTTGGAGAGCATTAGTGAGGATGGTTCTTCATTTATGTGTTGGGGGTAGAAATTCAATTGGCTCTAGATATAGGAGTTTTAAGAACAACTATTTTTAATTTGAGCATGGTGATGGTGGGATTGGGCATGAAGATGTCAATTAGTATGAGTATTTTGTCGGAATATTTGGTGAGAGTGGGAGCCATCTTGTCACTGAGTAAATAGAACATATATGAAAGGAAGCAAGTTATCCTATTGGGTTTCCATGGTAAACTAAATATGGGGAGATAAGTTATAAGTGTCATCAATGAATCAAAACCAACAATTAGGTTTGATACGGAAACTATTGAGGGCTATTGATTCAAAGTGTTTCATAAATATTTTTGCCACTACAAAGGGGTAAGTATGATCCTATTGTTGTTCCTTAAAAATTTTCAAATAAATTACCTTTGAAAATAAAGAAAGTAGATATAAGACATATCTTGATAAGATTTAAAGTCTCAATGTCACCTAATTTATAAATTAGGTCAAAGGATTCAAGGATAGAGGTTTGAATCCCCTAATGATTAGTTGAGTGTGTTGAAGATTGATTAGCTCCAGAATATATCCTTATTGTATTTGACCAAGACAAACCCTAAAGAATATTATTATATTTTATTTGTTAATTAGGCCCTATTATTCCTTTGTAAAAGTCAGCCCTATTGTTCCTTGATATGTAAAACAAAAAATAAAAGGGAAAAGTAACAGGTCAGCCCATACCTAATTTTAGGTTGGCCAAACCACTATTTATAAGGGAGGCCAGTGCCTCATTTGTACACACACACACACTAGCTCTGCAGTTGAGAAGATAAGTGCGCAAGTCTCAAAGGGAGATGTTACTGTAGCTAGGAGGTGACGTTGTGAGGGTTATTGGTCTATCTCTTGGATACATCTTGGTTAACTGGTGCACTTCTCTTTCCTAGTGAAGGGTTAGAGGAGGATATTTTGCTTTGTTAGTTATGTCTTGGAGAGAATCATTATTCTTGGTTGGATAATCTATATTGAAGAAGTTTGTTGGGTTTTCTTCCCCTAGAGGGTTTCCCAAGATAATATTTGTGTCTATATTTTTTATGTGATTCCCTCTCTTTCAGTGATCTTATATATGCAATTAATGTGCTAAATGGTTGTAATAATAAAGAAGAATTGTAACTATTAGTTGCATAAGTAAAATATCAACATGGTATTAGAGAGGGCCTGAAAGAAGGCATTTTAATAGAATAAAAGAACTCGTTGAAGAAGCAAAGGTCATAGGAATACTCTCATAACCCTAGCGCATCTTTTCCCTAGAACAATTTTCAGTTTTGGACAAATTTTAGAAATTAGGGTTTCTGCATAAACCCTAAAAGGTGACGTCATCCACCTTACTGAAGGATGTTGGGAAAATTAAAACCATCTAGGAGCTCTCCCTAGGAGGTCGCATCTAGTTCCTGGATCAGAATTTTGAAATTTGAAGTTTGGGAAATTAGGGTTTCCTCATAAAACCTAAGTTGCAGTTGCAGTATTAATTGCAGTTGCAGTACCCGTTGTAATCGCAGTATCAGTTGTAGTTGCAGTACCAGTTGCAGTGAAATTTTTTTTGAAGTGTTAGGACTAATGTTTTATTTTCCTAGTGTGCCTTACCCTAGCAAATCTCTAGCTACCATTATATTACAATTTGAAGCACCTTTGAAGTTTTAAAGTTTTGTTATTGCTTGCCGTTGTTGCCGGATGGTTCAATTACCTACCGATATTGTCAGAGGTATGTACTTACATATATTTAAATTGTATCTTTATCTTAAGGGTATTTGCAGGAGAAGGGATCTTTTGTCCAAACAACAATCACAGATCCAGAGGGATCTCAGATCCAGCACATTTAGAGGAATAATGCGCCCCAGGTTTGATTATTTTGATATGCCTCTATTTGTTATGGAATTATCGTGATATTACAAACATCTAGGTTGTATTTTGATCTATTGAAGTCATGACTATCATACTAACCATTGGTCAAAATTAAAGTCAAAGTATTGGATT
>SNQJ01S0010043.1:6381-21095 GCA_010110895.2 Picea sitchensis | reverse complement strand
CAAGAGGAAGGAGAGTAACCTTCGCTCCTGGTCACTGGAAAACAGAGATGCAGTCTCACAACATCGTGGTCTCAGCTCGGGGGTGGCTAGTGGTAAATCCACTGGGAGTCGCTGAGCCTACGGTTGGGTGGAAATGAGCACCCCTCTCAGTAGTTGTATAACCCCTGGTGTTTACTTTCTGATAAGTGTTTTTCCTTTGGCATCTTGAAATATATGTATTTTGACAATTATGCTCATAAGCTGTGAAGTTGTGAATAATTTCAGTATAAGAATGTCTGTATGATGTTTTGATCAGTAGTGGTAGTTGTATGTTTATAATGGAAAGACTACATGTGGCTTATGTTCTCTTAAATCATTATTTATATGCATACGGATCTAATTCAGACTTCACGCCTGGTTCTCGGGAGAGAGATACCCTTATCTGCCTTAGATAGTACCCTGGGTAAACCTCCCCATAGAGATACCCTTCTTGAAAAATCCATCAAGAACCTGGAAGGAGGACTTGAAGGTGCAAGGCCTTAAGAAATCCCTGATAAGTATCGAATCGATGAACGAGATCCTGTCGGGAGATCTGTGGTCACTCACGACCGTTAGATAAGAAGAAGAAGCTAGAAAGATAAGTACCTTAACCTTGATAGGTGTTGATCGACGGATGAGATCCCATCGGGAAATCTGTGGTCACTCATGACCGTTAGATTTGGTAGGAGAAAGTAGGATGTTAAGTGCCTTACCCCTGTGAATTTTTGTGTCTTCGTGGGTAGCGAAGAGATCGAGACCATAGATCCCCAAGGTCCATGAGAGAATCCAGACCGTTGATATTTCCATGTCCAAGAAGTCGTGGGAGAGCACACAAGTTAGGAACCTGTCTGAGCCGTCAGATCTCGTCTGAAAAACCAGACAGCCGTTGGATCTGTCAAGAGATATCCGAGGGATAAACCCCAGTGAATAGGGGTGAAAGCCCCAAAATAGATCTGGACCATCCGAATAACGGAGGCCACGTGTCAAGAGATTTTCCACTTCGGGAAATCGGGAGTCAAGAACTCAGGAGTTCTGGTGACGAAAGATCAGGGCATTCCATGGTAGAAATCCTGAAGCAAATTCGGGTCGTCCGATTAAAGGAGGCCACGTGTTGTGAGATTTCCCATTTCGGGAAATCGATAATCGAGAACTCGGGAGTTCTGGTGATGAGAGATCGGGATGTTCCATGGTGGAAACCCCGAAGCAGTCGTAGACCGATCAATTTCGGGTGGCTACGTGTCGAGAGATTACCCGTTTCGGGAAATTGGGGATCGAGGATTCGGGAATCCCATTGACAAGAGGTTGGGCTCTCGCCTTGAAAAATCTCGACGGAAGAGAGACTGCGGTCATATGGGAAGAGGTCATATTGACCAAGGCATAACCCAAGGGGCTAATCATTGATTTAGGCTTGTTTGGCACTTCAGCGTTTCGACACTCGAGATACAGAAGGGCATGTTCCCTTGTGCTCTCAAACCCCAAAATCTAGACTTATAAATATCGAGATGTTAAGATGTGGTTAAGCTCCGATGAACGGACAGGATCCTCTCGGAGGATCCAGGGTCTGGGATGACCATGCAATGTGATGAAGAGACACCGGCTTTAAGCTGGGGCGCAAATGTGCATTAGGGTAAGTGGTGAGCAGATCTGGGCGACCAGAGTCCACCCGCCCAGATCTACGACTGAGGCTTCATTCCAGAGCCCCCTTGTTGTTTTTCCTTTAGCAGTGAGGGGGGGGGTCTGGAATCAAACGCACAACTCTTGAACGGTCAGGATTTATTCTCCTTGATCAACGACGTTCAGGTGAATTTCGGACCCCCCTTTCCATTCTGCCTTTAATGGGGGGGGGGTCCGGAATGGTGTGGCATGTGAAGTGGGACCCTCCTCCTGTCATGTCGCCCTTCGGGTCGTGTTACCCCTCTCGCCACCTGTACTCGACTCAACCGCACGACAGGGCCATTCCTAATGGCCATTCGCTAACCCTGTTGGGATTCGTCCCTATTGGCCAGTCACTAGCCCTGTCGGGGTTCGACGGTTGCAGAGTCGAATGATTCAAGATTCCTGTAGCGCCGAGGCGCGAAATACAAGAAGCACCATGATTATTTGACTTGTGATCCTGACCCATGATGACATGGGAGAGAGAGAGAGTTAGCTTATGCTAGGCCTCCATAGATATTTCGGGGGCTCTGATTCTGCTAAAATCAACAAAAACTTGATTATGGTAGTGGGTGCGTTACAACTTCCATCTTGCATTCAACCAAAATAATTGTTAGTATTTCCTGTACAATATACTTTTATTATAATATTTACAAAAGGTTACAAAGTGATCTCATAATTGTTTACACTTAACAATTTAATCATTTCTACCAATCCATTTATTAATTGGAATGATATTATCATTCCCTACACATGTACTATAATAAACCAAACTTTTCTTTCTTCTAGCCATCACTATCTTCATTACTATGTTTCCCTCACAGATCTTTCCTTTAGTCCATCCTCATGTGACTAATTTAACCTACAACTCTTTTATTGCAATGTCCAACAACCCATGAAGTGTTCTCAACTTCATAAGTTAGTAATAGTTACATAATTTCAGTTGTTAGCATAATCATTTCTATGAAATATAGTATATGCATGGATTCCCCAAAAGACATTTTATAATTCCTTCAAGCATACACAACTCTATCTTAGGATACATGAGTGCAAACATACGACTTTCACACTTTTATGATCGATTCATACACGTTATTTAATGCACCTTTGCATTGGCTTTCACAATTCTCTTTATCTAAATCATGCATCCCCCTTGCTTGCTCAACCATTTGGATCCCCTCCTTTTTGACCCAAACACTACATCAAGAATAAAATTTTGTGGTGCTCTTTAGTGTTAGCAAAAAGGTTGCAGTCCAAACATTAATTATAAGTAGGAAGTTCATTGGATACTTGTGTGTCACTATAGCCTTTCCATATCCTATCATGTCACGGTCTCACCCATGACTACCTTTACTGTAATTCATTTCTATAACATGGTCATACCCCTTTATTGCTTTGGTTATTAACTCATAACCAATAAAGTCCTGACATACTATAATGTTTTATGAGTGCATTCAAAATCTATACAACCTTTATAATTAACAGAAGCCCATGGTATTTACCATACAAAATGGTATATCATTCAATTAACACACACAAATCATACAATAATATCAATTTATAAAATAAATCCCAGTTGAGGAAATTCTTACCTAAATTCCCTTCAACAATTATGCAACATAAGTACATCAAGTTCATACCTCTATAGATGTCAATGATTTTTTTGATGCTACCTAATTAGTTGGTATCTGGTAGAAGCTCACATGATTCCTTTACCAACCTATTATTATCATTTTACCCTTATGATATCGTCTTCATATGGATGACTATTAGCAACATCATCATCACCAACACTTGTAGTCGTGCAATAAATCTCTCTTTCCTAGCACAACAACCATCATTAGAAACTTTTATATTCATATATATAACAATAGACTATCCTAGTATCCATCATGCTATATATATTTTAACAAATCTACATTCACTAATGCATATCTATATGCACTAAGAATGCATCCTTAACATGCTCATAAATGCATAGGAATTTTAGCTTCATGTGCTATGTATGGTTGTCCAAAAGGCCATATCATAATTCTTGTTATAACAATTGAAAAAACCTTTTTCTTCATTTACAACTCTCTTTGTTGTTCCTAGTTGTCCTCAAGTCTCATTGGATTCTTGTATCCTTTTGTTCTCTAACAAAAATCATTATGCATGATTGATCTCTATCCTGAGCACCCTTTTCTAGCCAAACCATTGTTATAGCCTTAATTTCCACCCTATAGGCTATAGAATAATTCATAAGAGGAGAGAATCCATAATACATCTTTTTCCTAAGGTTTAGCCCATTTTTGGAGGTCCTCGTTGGACACCTAGTAGATAACAAGCGAGGCCCCTCACTGATCACTAGTGGCTCAACGAGAAAGGCTCTGTAAAGCTTCTAGATTCAAAGAGTTACAAGGTGATAGGCGAGGTATGCTTTGTATATTAATAGAAAGGGCATAAGAACTAAAATAATTCGAGTCTCTAGTGGTCTCTAGAAGATCTAGAAGCTCTCCCGAACCTTGTCCAAAGATCTATATAACAAAGGAAATTCTTGGGCAAGAAGAAGAAGAATTCAGAGTAATGTTATGTTGTCCAATTGTAGAGGTACATGTTCCATATACCACAACCAAAAGTCAGTGAATCCTAGCCTAACCAAGGAGCTAAAGGAGGATCAAAGGAGCAAGGAGGTCAAGGGAGCATGCATCAACATTTAACAGATCATTGGTTTTCTCCTAATATATTTGTGTTCCATAATGCAAATGTTTAGATCTGATTCATCTCATTATAGATATGATTAGAAGCAATTTATATCTAAGGTTATAATCTCAAGTAGAGAGGTAGAGAAGGTTTTTCTTGTATTTTGTATACAGTAAGCAGGTTGTAGAGCTTGGAGCCAGAATTTTAGGGCTGCAACAACCAGGAGATACGAAGGACAAACCCAGAAGAAAGGTATGAAAATACTCACCACTCCTTAGGATAATCATGAATATATGTGTTTGAATCTAAATCTAGGAATACCATAGGAATTCTAGTCCTCTTTCTGTCTAGGATTACTAGGCTAATCCTAGGGATATTTTGCTATGTATTCAACAAGATCCCTGTGAGAAATAATCCCATAAAAGACACTCCTGGTCACTTTACATTTCCAACCCTGTACTATGATGATATTAATATTCAACATTCATCTATTTGATAGGTCCATCTGATCCAACCTTATCTTGTTGGAATAATTGAGCATGTTTTCTTGCTTTCTTGTCCACTTCTAGACAGATCATACATGACCAAATCTATATTTCCAACCTTGATGTCTTACTAACTTTGGGACTTCAACATCCATTTATTTTATTGGTACAAGATGATTCAACTTTCGCTGACTGAACACTTCAACATTTGAGATGGGTCCTCTTCAGGATTTGTCTCTTTTTCCTTCCATTCTAAGCTCTTTTTCTTTCCATGCTAAGCATATAACCATTTTCTTCTTCATGGTTCCTTATTGATTTCCCTTCAGATTTTCATCTCCATGCTTGAATTATTGACTTGTCATCCTAATATACTTTGGGAATGCACTCATCACCTTTGGAATGCACCCAAAATTCTCTCTATGCATCAACTATCTCCTTTTTATTGTTGTCATAGTAGTTTGAGTGTTCCAATAGACTCAAGTAATTTGGCTCCCACCTAGTGGTACCTTTTCCACTATCTTCAGTTACTCTTGATCTTTTTCCAAATTTGGAATGAAATTAGATTTAAGTGATTCCTTCCCCATAAGTATGGTTTCATACTTCTAGAATCACTATGCACATAATACATCACTTTATGCATCTGCTGACACTCCTTAGCATGCATGACCCTTCATTACTTCACCCCTAAAGTTCTAAAAAACATACCATGATTCCACTGCACTACTCTGACAATAGTAATGGAGGCATTACTCCAAAATTTCATAACTAATCCATGGAGATGATGCACCACATTATCTCCATGTATACACTATGTCTTTCTTTATCAAAAGACTAACATATTCACATACCAATCCTTTTAAAATAGTTCTGTCCTCAATGTACTACTTTATCTTTACATTGACATCCTTTATAGTGAATGGATCTTCACTACTTCATCCACTAGATGATTTACTTTGTCACCCTAATTCCACTGAGCACTTTGATTAGTAGAAGTGGATTTCCCGCATTGAATTCCTTTACACATAAATTTTGTCTTCTTGTATTCCTAAGCCTTCATGGTTGCACCTATATTCATTCCCAACCTGTGATCATCTTGTAAAGAATTATTTACATAAAACTCTCTCCTTGAGTTCCTTTGCTCATATTTTAACCAAAGTTCCAAAACCTTTTTACCTTTTGTCTAAACCACCTTTCATGATTCCATGATTTGCATATCCATGTGTATTTGTTGTACATGCATTATCATGAACTGTATATGGTCTCCCTCTTACTGAACATCCCCTTTTGGAATTATTTTCCCACATTAAAATTCCTTTGGAGATATTCTAAACTGCTCACTGCACTAGGATGCCTAATCCTTGAAACCACATGCTCAATAAACCCAATGTCTTAATCCAACAACTTCTTAAAGAACCAACTGCACATTTTGAAGAATTGTCTCTATTCCTTATTTCTCCTTTATGTAGACATCTATAGCATTTTATCTACTCAACTTCACAATTTTGATTGAATAATTGGATTCCTCTATCCAAAACCTTTCCAATGACTATAGTCTTGCTCAATTCTGGGTTATGAGCAATAAGTTATAGCCATTAGAACATTACCCATTTACTTCTCTTGCACATATTCCAGCCAAGTGTAATTTTTGCTAGGTCCATGCCTCCTTTACACCATATCCTTTATAAGTTTGTGATGAGCTCAACTGGATTCCTTCATAACCCCATTTTGAACAACTTGTCCAAGTTTCACCTTCATCTGGGCTTCAAGTTGTTGGTTGCAACCTGTTGAAGTTTTGGCTAAATTCCTCTTTTAATACTAAGTGCTATAGGAATCCTCTTTCCCATCCTATGCATTTTTAAGTACATGGATTTTGAATATAACTCCATCAATGTCTTATATGGCTCAAGATATTTCGACAGACTACTCTTGTGCCCCAAACTGATTCATGAACAATAATTTTTGGTCTTTAGAAATTAACTAGGTCTCATTTTTACCTTGCATTATTTGGCCTGTAACTTTCTCATACATGCTCCATTTTACGAACATACTATCTCGTTATAAATATCTCTTCAAGCTCTAAAATTTTAGAAGCATAAATTCTGGGTCAATTTTGTACAAATTTGATCTTCTAAAATGTTGTTTAGGCCTTTCAAAATGGCCTGCAAAAACATGACCTAAAAAACACCTTAATTTTCTGAGAAAATTCGTTATTTACTGATATTTTTTTATTAAATCATGCTGACTAGGATGATGACGTGGTGTCGTAGGTCCACCTAGAACCTCAGGATGATTCCATGCTAGCTTGCTTCTTGCTCGACCTTGCCTCATTGGCCTCTGCCACCTTCTACCTTCACCCTTTCTGCTTTCCTTACTTCCGTTGGTGCACAATATTGTAGTTTTCAGGCCCCACGGTCGCAGGGATGGGTGAGCCCCAACCCACACCCATTTTATCGATGTGCATGGAATTTTACATCCATCCGATTAGACGATGGATATTTGGGCATGAATTAACGGTCGTGATCATGATCAACGGTCACCATTGTATTTCCCCCCCCATTGTGTCAACTGTTAAGAAAGGGGGGGGTATGAAATGGAAACGAATGGTTTTTGTCCCTATGATGTGGTGGCCCCATGTTCATTTCAGTCCCCCCTGATGGTTTCTAGAGCCACAAGGGGGACCCCCCCCCAAAAAAAATAAAAATAAAAAAAATCATGGTTATGGGAACCTAAGGTCATGGTTTTGCAAGTCATGCAGGTGTCCGTCCACTGTGGCTCCTCATCGCCTGTTATCTTCCACCACTTTCACCTACCACTTATGCCACCGTGTACATGCCACCATGGTAGTACAAATCACTTCTTCCATGTTATTTGACACGTGGCTCCGAGTTATGCTGATGTCATTGTATGGAAAAATACCCAAATTTTTCCAATTTTGTCAACATTTTAAATTTTCCCTTTTTTTTTCCAAAAACACCCAAATAATGCATAATTTCGAAATTATTTTCCAGGTCACCATTGAAGCTCTGTAATTATCTTCGTATGGCCAATTTTGGTCCTGTGCACATCAATTCTACCACTGCACATGGAATTTGATCCTCCCACACTGAATTTCTCCATAGTTTTATAGTTGAAATTAGGGCTTTCCCCATTTTCACCCAATTTTTCCTTGGGCGCTCTTAAAATCTGAATTTCGACTCAAGTCAAGTCAGAAAATGCCCAAAAAACAGTTAAAAATTCAAAATTTTTACTCTTGGGCTCATTTCTCCCAAATTTACCATGAATATCTTCCAAATTTCCAGTACTTTTCACAAACAATTTGTTGACGCACTCTGAACGTTTAACTCACGAATTCAACTTCAACGCTTTGTTATTTGGCCATGAAGGCTTAGTGTTGAAACTTGGAGCTATGATACCACATTGTAGCATCCCCAACCCCAAATTGGTCCATGCCACTCAACAATTTTTCCTTTGATACCACTTAATTTATAACATGCTCTACATATGCAGCAATTATGCAATGCAAACAACATACAATTCATGCATAAACATGTATAGTGAAATAATATAGAGTTTATGTAAGAATTCACATAGTAAATAGCATAAAAAATGCAGATAAAATAACACTTATCTTTTTAATAATCCACCAACTATGTGCAGACTTCAAACTTTTCTCCCAACCATAGACTCTGCTACTCATAAACTCTCAGCAGTAGGTCACTCCTGGCTGAGGCTAGAAACTCCACCAGGGAAGACTTCATAAGCAAGACTAAGGTCTAACCAACACAATAACACTCAGATCAATGTTCCAACTGCTACAACTAGCCTACAAACTCTCATTTCACACAACCTGTCCCACCTGAGGAAGTGTATCCCTTCACTGCTTAAGAGTCCTTTGACTGTCCCACTTCCCTTCTAGGGATTCAACAACAGGCCGAAAAGAAATTCTTAGATATTTGTAGCTATAGCCTGGCACACGGGGAAAACAATTCCCATCAATTCTCTCACCCAGAGATAATTCTCGTAGGCATGACAACCTACCTCTTCAATATGCACATAGGCCTGACAACCTGCTTCTCCATCTCAAACTACCCAGGTTCACTGGATACAAACAACTCACAAAATCTCCCAAGTATAGGTACAAATGATGATGTAAATGAGAGTACGAATGGAAATAGCGAATGAGAGAATGATAGGAATCCTCCCAAAATACACTAAGTTCCCCCAATATATTTTCATGTTCCCAATATACACTTGTCATGATGGGAACTACATGGGCCCCATTTGGAAATACATTGCCCACTTTAGGAACTTAGGATAAGATATATCATGATTTAGACTTTAGGAAATATTAATATAATATTTCCTAGACTTAATCCCCCTTGGCTTAGCCTCTCTTCCTAGACCCTTATCCCCCTTTCCCTCTAGTGGAGTTCTAACCCCCATACTCTTTTTATCTGATTGGTCTATAACATTGATGTATGTTTATTAATAATCCAGGTGTGACTACATATTACAATGATAGGCTCACTGGCCTTTTAGGATCTAGGTTCTCCGACCTAATAATCACAGATGCACTATGGCCTATAATATCTTGGCTCAAGCCTATAAAACACCTGTACATCTACAATTGGGGTTCAGCCTAGGGGTATTACATGTCTTGCAAAGATTCAAGTCCTAAGTTATTATTAGGTTCTCTTGTTTTAAGCCTACTTACTTTTCGTCTATATACTTTTTTAGGTTTAGGAACAATATGAATTAAACCTTGAGGATTTCTTCTTGCAATGTATTTCAGAATTAGTGAATTAATAATTAATTAGTGATTTCCCCTTCACTTTTAGGTGTCTGTCAAAGGCCAAGGGGGGTATCCCTAATCTACTAATAATAGAGCTTTAAGTAAGTCTTAATTAGCGATTTAGTTTATGGAAGCAAGGATTTACTTCAATATATGAATCCCACAAAATATATAGCAAAGTAAAGATAAGGATTACAATGGTCAAGTGATTTAGTGATTCAAGACAATAATTCAATATAGAGAGCATACACCATAAGCATCCACTTAGATATATTATGAGTTAGAAACTAGTGGATTAGTGAGAAATCTGATTTATATAGTATGCAAGATAGAGAACTCAAATTTGCAATAGTTTGATTAACATCCCAAGATAATAACTACTTAGAAGAAGTAACTAGGAAAATAAACAACTCTAAGCTAAATGGAACCACAAGAGATGTAATCATTTAGTACCAATTGACCTTGTGTGATGTGCTTTCAAGTGCAAATCAATTATGTGCTTAGTTGAGGGCAAGTCCAAGGTGAAACTTGGGTTGTTCTAAATCTCCAAATCTATTTTATGAGTTATTTTATGCATATTTCCATATTTGATATTTAGATAAAGATCAACCCAAGAGATAGTTTTTCAAACTTAAAGAAAGATGTCTTAGATTGTGAATTAGGGTTTTAATATTTACAATGAAATAGTAACCCAAATTTCTTTGAATCAAGTCCACAATAATTAAACCAATGTAAAATAACAAGAATTTGAATCATGAGGTAATTTCACCTTAGGGCTTATCAAGATTAGCTTAAAATTTACCAAGAAAATCTTTAAGTGTGAGATATGCAAGTAATACCAGCTTAAAGATGATTTCACAACTAGAAAAGAAGATAAGACTTGACAAAACCTTCTAGTGTATGAAATTAGTGCTAAGTCTAGTGCTAGATATTATTTATATGCTTTAAACCTTAGACTTAGGGGTTATGTAAATATGTTTTATTTATTTATTTATCTTTTTATACAATTTCCAAATTTACATAAACAATGAAAACAACCCAAAGAATGATAAATGTACTTTAGATGCACAATTATAAGGGGCCAATTTGCTTCTTAGGGTTTTAAGATAGAATATTAAGATCAAATCCTAACTTGAGCTTGTCTAGAAAATGAAATAAGCAATTAACTTAGTGCTAGACTAGAAAATAAATCTAACTTAATATTTTCAATGTTTTTTTCCTTAGATTCATTTATTAACAAAAAATAAAATAGATTTTGGTATTTTGTAATTTTTGGTGGTTGATGGAAGAAGATGAATGCCTTATCCAACTAGGGCTTATGGGTTCAAGAAGAAAACCCCTCTTTAAATTTGGTCTATTTTATCTAAGGATTAGGATGAAGAGACTAGAACCAAAGGGGAAAATAGTCTCATATCTAATTAATATAAACCATTAAGACCAAGACCTTAGAAAAAAGGGTCCTCAAGGGAGCGCCTTCACCAACAAGATCAATTATAGCTTGAAGAACATAGTCAATACCCTTGCCAGGGTTACTAAATGGATATCCAAAGCAATGAATCAAATAATTACCAAACTAACAAAGGAAGAAGGAGAGGAGTTACCCCAAAATGCATTCCTTCCAAGTGGTATATTTTACCCTTCAATGGTTTGATCTTATCAAAAACAATCTTTATGCACCAAATAGTAACCAAGATATAAGAGCTTCAAGGATTGAAACAAAATCACCTCAATAGGTAGATATTAAACAAATTTGCATTGTTTATGTCCAACAACAACAAATTGAAATGTGAGGGGGAACCTCTTTTATAGAGGAGACTTAATCAACCCTTACATTACAATAATATTTTTATCTCCTTATATCTAGCCAAGGAGATCTCAAAATATACTTGTCTTCCAACTAACTATGAAGAAAAAGTTAAACAATCCACATAATACAAGATATATGTGCCACATGTACAATATTCCCCCAAGAAAGGCACACATCCCACAAAAATGGTCAATGTGAGGTCAATGGAGCCCAACATCCCTCTGTTGTGCAAGGTGAGATCCCCAAGATACTTTTAAAATGTGGATAGATCCACCAAATATGCCAACGACTATGCTCAAGATGAGGAAGACCTACACGTGTGGAATGTGGGAGGCTCAAAGAGAGGGAAACTCACCTAAATCAGCTCCAATAGTCATATGGGAGGTCTCCAATGCATAACCTCCTCCTCAAAATCATGTCAAAAACCTCTTCAGGTCAAGGAAGGCACAATGGGGTCTACACATGCCAAATAGAATCCCCAATGGATAAGAAATGCATATTCCAAGGTGGACATATCATAAAATTGTGTGGCACATGCCTCCAAATGTGTGCAAAGGTAGAGCGCTCCAATATCTACGACATGGAATGGAATGGGTAATACAAGTGCATCAAGGAGGGCCCTCGTGGCCTAAAACATTGTGTCCAGTTCTTAGAGAATTGTGAAGGTGCCTCAAGAGTCTTGAAGATTCCTTGGGAGTTGTGTCTCTACTCGAAAATATGTTGAGTGACCTGAAGTGATGCATACATTTCAAGAATCCCCAAAGTGCTAGGGAGATGATCACCTAGATCAACGTGTGAGTAGTAAATAATGAGATCCACAGTTAGGCATAATTTGAGTGTGCTTTCTAGGTATAATAACCTTTACAATACACGAGAAACACTTTTACATAAGGGTAAAGTGAAAAAACCTAGGGGTTCCATAAGTCATGTGTCCTAGTATGAATTAAAGGATTATCATGCAAGATGTCCAAGACCCTCGTGCACCACGATATGGTTAGTACAAGCCATAAGGGTAGGGACTTCATTGAAATGGGGACTAAGAGGATGGGCCATGCCAAACCACAAAAGGTCTAGAGCAACCACCTAGACGAGAAAAAACACTTTACATAGATAATTAAGCATTATCTTGTACAATACACAAGAAACAAATGTCACTTTTGGTTGATGATGATACATTAATACATATCATTGTGATGACACATCTGATCATGGTACTTTGTTCTTTGACATTATCAAGATAGGAACAAGATATGCTCATATGCTAGAACGTATATGACGAAGAAAATGAGGTACAATTTAAATGAAAATGAGGGGTAACAAGGCCAAAGAAATTGAAACCAAGTTCAAAGAACAACTCAAACATCCCAAAACTTGGGTGGAGATTGCAAGGAATCAACAAGGAGAGACTTGGAAAAGAAACACGATTACATTCAAGGAGGTGAGGTTTATTATCCTAGATGAACACAAGCGAAAAAAAAATGGACAAGAATATTATAATCAAAGGAGTGAAGGAAAAAAACATGGATGAAGACACAATAGGGGAAATGATAGCCTTCTTGAGAGATATTAGGGGGTGGGAGAATGCTCAAGAGGGTAGATAAATACCACTCAAGGTCACACTCCATGAAGAATGGGGGAAAACTCAAATTGTGTAAGGAAGGAGGAGGTTAAAGAGATCTAAATTGTTCATTGATGAGGATCTCATTGTCCCATCTAGAAAGAAGAAATAATGAAAGAGTAAGCTTTAGTGAAGGAAGCAAGGAACCTAGGCAAGTGATCATCTTTTGGAATAACAAAGCCAAGAATGAAGAGTTTAGAGTAATTAATTGAAAATAAGGATATGCATCCTACATGACCCAAGGAAATTAAAAATAATGATATTGTTGGTTGTGGAGCCTGATTGTATTCCTAATTCATATGTAGGTCAAATAAACTGTAGGATACACAATTCTTTCCCCCCTAACATTGAGGGGGGAAATTTTATATTTTAATGCAATTCAAATATTGTAATTTCATAGCAAATCTGAACCGTTCATTACAAGGTCGCAGATTTGATGGTTGAAGTTATGTTAGGGTTTTTTTTCCCTAAAAGGAAACCCTCTTTTCCTATGATGGAATTGTATTGTGGTGGTAGAAGAATGTGAATATTGTATTCTAAGAGAGAAGACTGTGAGATAAAGAAGAGGAAGTTACAATGAATGTGTTGTAGGTTGTATCCCTTCATTTGTTGGATAATAATAAGGGAAGGACCTATCAATTTCTCTAGTGAACATAGCCCACATTGGGTGAACCATGTATATTTGTGTCTCTATTGTGTGTATCTTCTGTGTTTTATTTCCACATTTGTTTTCTTTTATTTCTCTACGATCCTTTTTTTTCTAACAACTAGTATCAGAGCCAAGGGTAAGTCACAAGAAAAGAGGGTTCCTGGTTCGAGTGGGAACAATAGCGAAAGATGGAAAGTTTAGGGTCGATAAATTTAACAGCCAAATCTACTAGCTATGGAAAATGCAAATGGAAGATTATTTATATTAGAGGGATTTATTCCAACCATTGGGTGGAATAGAAAATAAGTCGACGACCATGAAGGACAAAGAATGGGAGGTTCTTGACAGAAAGACACTAATAACGATACAATTATGCCTAGAAATGTCGGTGGATTTCAATATCTCGAAAGAAAAAACAATGGAGGATCTGATGAAGGAACTGCATAGACTATATGAAAAACCCTCGACCTCCAACAATGTATTTCTAATGAAGCGATTATTTAATATGAATATGTCAGAAAGTGGGTATGTTGCAGATCATTGAAATGAATTCAATACATTTACCATAAGATAAGTTATGTAAAAGTGACCTTTGATGATGAGTTTAGGGCTCTTCTATTCTTGTGGTCATTGCCAGAAAGCTGGAGTGGCTTGGTCATGGTTGTAAGTAACTTTTTCTCTAGCCCAAACACTCTGAAATTTGATGATGCTATTGTTGTTATCCTTAGCGAGGAAATGCAACGATAAAGCATAGGTGAGACATCAGGTAATGTGTTGACTGTGGAGAATAGAAGAATACAAAAGGAAAGAGGAATGAGTCCAGGGAACTGTGGTAATTGATAGAGTGCTGGAATTGTGGGAAGAAAGGACATTTGAAGAAAGGATGTAGAGCTCCAAAGAAAAAAAAAGATGGACAGTAGGAGAAAAATCAGGAAGCAAATGTAACATGTGATGTGCTACAAGATGCTTTGAGTCTATATTTAGATGATACTACTAAGTCTTGGGTAGTA
>SNQJ01S0010042.1:64475-88309 GCA_010110895.2 Picea sitchensis | reverse complement strand
TATTAAATTTTCCATTATCCCAATCCATCAACAACTTAAAATCTCCAAGAACTTGCAAACACCTAATATTTTTTTCAAGTGCCACTTTCATCAACATCTAGAGGGTGTAGAATTCAACCATGTTATTTGCTCCCAGTCCTGCTCCATAGGTGACAAAAAATTCTATTGATGCATCGATTTAGCTAAATAAACAACAAAAAGTTATCATCGAATAGGCGACGACAACTTCTATTGATGCGTCGGTTTAGCTACATAAACAACAAAAAGTTGTCGTCGAATAGGCGACGACAACTTCTATTGATGCGTCAGTTTAGCTACATAAACAACAAAAAGTTGTCGTCAAATAGGCGACGACAACTTCTATTGATGCGACAGTTCAACTGTATAAACAACAAAAAGTGGCGTCGAATATGCGACGACAACTTCTATTGTTGTGTCAGTTTAGTTACATAAACAACAAAAGGTTGTCGTCGAATAGGCGACGACAACTTCTATTGATGCGTCAGTTTAACTATAAAAGTTGTTGTCGCAATTTAGAAGAAAAGTTGGTTTGATATTGTTTGCCTCTATTGTCGCTTATGCGACGTTTGATCAAGTTCATCGCAAATTCCACGTCACCTAAACCGATGTTTCAGAGACTCCAAATTCGTTTCCATATCAATGACATAATGTCGCATAAGCGTCGACACAACCATCACAAAATGGGCCAAATATGCTAGTGTCGATACTTCTTAAACTCTACCCTCATCCCTCCATCCTCATCCCTACAACCTTACCCTCATACCCCATCCATAGAACCTCTATCTAGCCCTAGCTATACCTCTATAATCTTTATATCTAACCTAATATACAACTCTACTTCTCTCTAGCTCAATACTCTATACGCTCAATTACATCCATTCAATCCTTTCAATCCATTACAGAAAGGAAAATTAATCTTTTATTTTATAATTTTTTATTGATAATTGTTTGTCTAAAAATAATTTAATACCCTTTCTATGACTATTAAAAAATCATGACAACTTCACATTTGATTGAAAAATACAAATCCAAGATTCCACACAAAAATGCAATCCTGATGAATTGAATCCAAGCCTTTTAAGAATTGTTGAATTCAAGACTGTCGAACATCAAGTGTGGTTCCCTAAGAGAATCTAAGACTTCGGAAAGACAAACACAAAAATTGAAAATATATAGCAAAACTGACAAAGATAATATGAAAATGATTTAAGCCTAAATATAGAGCTTAATTTGTCAAATCTGGAATGCCCAATGTAAATTTAAATATTTAACATGGTTTCTCAATTTTGACCCGCTAAAGTACCAAAGTGGATGTCGTTAGCCCAAAAAAGAGCTAGGAAAGAAAAAAATACGGCCCCGATAATAGAATCCACGACACTGCAACTCCGTCCTCTAGTGAAATATACTTTGAATAATATCTCCAATCCAGACCACCAAACCTCAAATACAATAGAATTTGAGAATCCTAACCTCTAGAGCAACAAAATGTCAACTTAGATGCTACACTCGATTTCTCTAAAACAAATGAGGCGATAATCACTCATAAAACCATAATTTTCTCTAATTTTTTAATCTTGCTGCAAAACTAACCTTCCCGACCTACCAACGAAGATGTGAAAAAAATGAACTCTTGAGCCTGCAAGTGGAATAATAAATGTCCAAATCGGAGCCTTAGAAAACTACTTAAAGCCTTGGAATTCCTCTATACTGGTGCTCCTGTGTCACAAATGTATTTGTAAATGTTCAAATCCAAACTTACAAAATGTGAATTCTTTGAAAATCATAACTTCATACCTGCATCCAAAACCTTAGCAACATTGTATTTGTTCCTTCCAGTGGAGGGCTGCCTATTTGAATAGTCGCAATTTCATGTTAGTGAGAAAAAAACTTGGCGATGGAATATTGGTCGGTTGCTAAATAACATATGGTAATTTTATATTGGTTTTGGACAAATGATGAAGGTTAGGAGAGGAACCTCCCCCTAGAGAACATCTTCGGTGTAATAAGGTAAGTTCAATTGAAGGAAAATTTATCTAGTTACAAGGTATGTATGTACTCCATAGGTTTTCCATTAAGTGATGCATAACAAAGAAAGTGAATTTGATAAAAAATGAAAATGAAATGTGTAAAGGTGTATTTTAAAAAGGTAAGTTTAATTAACGAACATTTCATCTAGTTATAAGTTATGGACTATATAGTTCTTCTACTAATTAAGGATTGAAAAAACAAGACACAATTTCATAGATAAAGGAAAAAATATAATACGAGCATCAAACAAATTAAAGATAAAAGACGATAAAATTTTAAACTAAGGTTACATCCTAATGTAAAATGGAAATAAATTATATATACACAAAGGAAAAAATTTATAGATGAAGGGAAAGCCTTAATCGGTGAGTGCAAGTTAATGATGGTAGTTTGTTCTTTTATGGTGTACTAGTGAAAAATAAAATATGGAAAAAAATACAACCTTCCATTCATCCCACCATTTTATATCCAAAAACTCTTCTCCTTCAACACCCCCCTTCCCAAATCTCATTTCTCTTCCCTAAATCCAAAGCACTACTGACGATATATGGAAATAAATCTCTATTTTACTTTAGATGAGCTTGCTAACCACAAGAAAAGATCCTAAAATCACAAGAAAATAGCTTGTGTAAAAAACCTAACTTCCAAAAGAAATATATCATAAAATATAATGATTCAAAATATGAAAATTTTCTACACGTACTTCACTATGTCAAATCAGGATTGTGAAAATATTCAAGTTTGAAACTTCACTAAAAAACAATTACAGTGAAAATGCCAAGATAATTGATTTTAGGACTAGTCACAAACGTTTCATTCTATGAACTATATATCCAAAAGTATACTGAACCAGAACATGAAATTTGGACCACTTATACTATGACATTTTTCCTCAGTCTCCACAAAATTTTGTTGTCTAAAACCTCCTAGAAAAAAAATTATAGAAAAAATCCAATATTACTCATTTACAACTGAATTAAGGATGAGTCAAAAACCCTATCTTTTTTTGTAGGATAAATGTACCCTGCAAGAGTTACCTCCCTTAGTATTTTCCTAGACTCGCAAGCTAAAATATTTATAATATATAAATCATACATGAAGCAATATCTAAGATGAAAGAGTAGAGAACTTACTTGGTAGTTTAATGGTTGTCCCTGCATGCTCCTTGGTCGTTCAGTACTTTGAAGATGTCTTTCAAATTCATGAATGTAGATCTGGACATATAAGAACACCAACAAACACCTCTCGCAAGATCAAATGTAAAATGTATCAATCAATAATAGATCTAATAATATGACATAAAGACATGAAAATATTAACTCTCTATAAATATTATAATCACCATATACATTCAAATAGAGGGGAAAATCATGTGCATCTTCTATTAATAAAGTAAAAAGATTACAGCTTACAAAAAAATAGCTTGATGAAGCTTCACCTAATTTCCTTTCCCAAGCTCTGTAATCAATATGACATTATAAGTTTACTCTTTCTTGTTCTTCCCTTTTCCCATGCGAGACCCTCAATATATAGGATGAAAGAGATGAGATGGTGGATGAATCTTAGACACTCAAAATAACAATCTTCTTGAGGTCAAATTGTGAGAAATCTGAGCTTCATCCTATCTCATTGTAACCATTCATAATTTGAGAGTAACAGGCCCAGTCACACCTTGCATTCCTGTAGGATGCGACCAGTCACGATTTGCAAGAGAGAAAAGTGTGACCATAAATTTGGGTCACAATATGTAAAAGGACAACTCACGACTAGGAAAAATTATGGTGTATACTAAAGGGAAAAGTGACATAACTTAGTGTTTTATCCTACTAACCTATAGAGAATATCCATCAGGTAATCATGTGGAAAATAATTGTATAACATTTTCCCCCTAAAGTATGAGGTCAGAAGCCAACATACCCATGATCGGTAATAGAAACTAAGTTCATAGCCATAAAAAACAATACATTGTGGATCCATGCATGAAAAAATTTACTAGATCATGGACATGATCTAATACACTGTGGATCCATGTAAAAAATGAGAACATATCCACGACCAAGTACAAATGTGGATCTATGTCACAGTATATAAATCAATAAGATGACTCGATGTCTGAGCGATCTCTAAACAACTCATGAATAACTCCATCACAACTTGGGAGGGGATGATATAAAGGAAGGATGTCGTCCTAACCCAAGGTCTTCGTCTCAAACCCCAAATGGTATGAATTATAGCATGTGAATAAATGAGATGATGTCGAGCATGGTAGAAACCATACGATTACCAACAATTAATGTATACCATTAACAGATGCGAGGGGATCCACTGATGATGATGATGGACCCCAAAATACCTAGTACAATCTAGCAAGTGTGAATAAATGTGCTTGTAATGCACACGGTCTATTATATTAGCAAAAAGGAGAAATGATGCAGGAAATAAAACCCAGATAGCAACAAAATACGGAAATACTAGAGAGATAACATCGGAACAAAAAATTATATGGAACCACAACACCAAAATTATACCTTTATTAATAGGGAACAAGGTTCACTTGCCTCTTAGAGGAGGAAACCTCCAGTAGAGCAGAGCTCTATTACAATAATTCTTCAAGACAAAAATTATCATACCCTCTACTCCTATTTATACTAAATATATTTATCCAAAAGAACAATCTAGAGGAATATCCTTCTAGAAGCAGAAGCTTCTATTAGGTCTTCTTACATTTGACTTATTCCTCCTTATTGTTAGGCATGCTTAATATTGACCTTTATTACATGGAAATATATTATTCTACCCACTTGAGGGGTTAGGTAGGTTAGGTACCTAACATTCTCACCCCCTTAAAATCATCCTTATCATCAAGGCTTGAGATGAGGAAATTGTTGCAGAATGGTAGCTAGCTCCCAGGTGGAATCTACTAGAGTTGTATCTTTCCACTGGACTAACATTTCCTTGATGGTGCGCTAACGAATACGATGCTCATGCTGGTCCAAAACTACTTGTGGCTGAAACTAGATGGATCCTTCTTCATCCAACTTGGGAAGGCTGGTTTGAGTTTGACACTTAGTTCCAATTACCTTCTTTAAGAAGGATACACAAAAAATAGGATGGAGCTTAGAAGAACTGGGAAATGATAATAGATAGGCCAAATGTCCCACGCACTTTAGAACTTTATAAGGACCATAAAATTTGGGCACCAATTTTTGACAATGTTCGGCCTTGAGTGAAGTTTTTTTATAAGGTTGCAGTCGAAGAAATACATGGTCTCCTCTAGAAAATTGATGTTCTGAGCGATCTTGATTGGCTTGTTGCTTCATGAGATTCTAGTCATGACCAAATTATCTTTGAGTGTATGGAGAATAGCATCTCAAATTGTAAGCATTTGGTCAACTGCATGGACCTTTGAAACACCTGGCATGTAGGAGAGAACAGAAGGTGGATGTTTTCCATATACTCCTTCAAAAGGATTCATACGAGTAGTTGTCTGGTAAGGAGTTCAGAGTTTTGTCCCACCATTCAACTAATGGTAACCATTGATATGATTGATTTTTCCTTTCAGAGGAAAACCACCTCAAATAAGTCTCCAAACACTTGTTGACAACTTCAGTTTGACCATCATTCTAGGGATGATAGGCAATGTTGAGATGTAATTGGGTGCCCTGTAGCCTGAATAGTTATGGCCAAAAATTGTTGGTGAAAGTGGGATCTCGATCAGAAACAATAGAATGAGGCATTCCATGAATTTTGAAGACATGATCCATGAAAATTTGAGCCACAATCGATGCGGTAAATGGGTTTTGAAGAGCACAAAAATGAGCATACTTGGAAAGACGATAAACAACCACCATGATGAATGAATTATTGCCTGATTTAGGTAATCCCACAATAAAATCCATAGATATGTTCCTCCAAATAGCGGGTGGAATTGGGAGTGGTTGGAGTTTTCCAAGATCTTTGATTGTTTCACCCTTGTTGCATTGACAAACATCACATTCTTCCACAAAAGTGTGAATGTCCTTTTTCATACCATCCCCCCAAAAAAAACATTTGACCCAGTCATAGGTTTTGGTAAACCCTAAGTGCCCAGCTGTGGGTGTAGCATGAAGCTTGAGAGCACCATGGATTTAGGTTGTGACTGTTTACTTAAATGAAAAAGACTTTTGTATTGAATCTCATCATTGTGCCAAGAGTACCCTGGGGAAACTGGAGAATTGGCTTACAATTGTTGGATCAGTTGAGAAATTTTAGGATCTTGTAGCCATTCCTGGCGAATAGCTTGGAGCCAATCTGGTACAATGAAGGAGAGGGATAAAAGGGAGCCTTCATCTTCATATTTTTGAGAAAGAGCATCAACAACCATTTTTTTTTCCTTTCTTGTAAATTATCTTATAATCATATCCAAAGAGCTTAGTTACCCATTTTTGTTTCTCTGGGGAGGAAGGTCTTTTCTCCATAAAATACTTGAGACTTTGATGATCTATCTTAATTTTGAAGCATTGCCCCAAGAAATAAGGGCGCTAAAGAGCTACTGCATGTATAATATCCAACATTTCCTTTTCATAGATTGATGGGCCCAAATGGCGTTCTGACAATTGTTTATTGGTAAACGACAAAGGTGTGCCTTCTTGCCTAAGGACTTCTCTAATTCCTCTCCCGGAAGCATCACATTCCAGGAAAAAGGTCTTTGTGAAATCAGAAAGGGCCAAGACCATATTAGTACACATATCCACCTTCAAGGATTGAAAGGCCTGATGAGATGTGTGAGTCCAAGTGAAACAATTATTTTTAAGGAGATCAATGAGAGGTACTGCAATATTTCCATAATTCTGACAAACTTGCGATAATAGCCTGTTAAACCTAGACAACGACACAAGCTTTTGATAGTCTTGGGGTGAGGCCAATCCTGCATTGCTTCAATCTTCTTAGGATCCACCCTAACACCATGCTTGCCAACAATATGACCCAAGTACTCGACTTCTGAGGTTCCAAAGGAACATTTAGAATGTTTGAGGAAAATTTGGTGCTGAGAGAGTAGATGGAGAGATTGATCCACATGGGAAATATGTGATCGCCAAGTTTTACTATAGATGAGAATATCATCGAAGAAAACTAAGACAAAATGATAGAGAAAAGGATGGAAGACATGATTGATGGGGCTTTGGAAGGTGGAGGGGGAATTACACATGCCAAAGGTCATGATCAAGAACTCATAGTGACCCTCATGAGTTCGAAAAGAAGTCTTGGGGATGTCATATTCTTGCATATGTATTTGGTGGTAGCTAGAACATAGATCAAGTTTAGTGAATTACTGAGCACCACTCAACTCATCCAAGAGATCATCAATAACAAGAATGGGAAACTTGTCCTTGATGGTGATTTTATTGAGGGAACGAAAGTCAAGAAACATGCGCCAAGTACCTTGTTTTTTAAGTACCATGACCATAGGAAAAGAATAAGAGCTAGTACTGGGGTGAATAACACCCGCTTGGAGAAATTCCTACACTATTTTCTAAATTTCATTCTTTTGGGAAAAGGGATGACAATAAGGGAGAAAATTGGAAGGAATACTTCTAGAAAAAAAGGGGGATGGAATGATCATGAACACCATGAGAACAGAAGTCCCCAAGGAGTGGAAAAAATAGCTTGATGTTTGGAAAGGATATCTTGGAGGTCAGGATGCACAGAGGGTATCTCAATCGTGCGAATAGAATGGAGTTGAGAAATAATATTGGAGTGTCCTTTCTTGAGGATATTTTCCATGCGATGGGAACTGGTGATATTGGGAGAACCAACTATGAGACCTTGGAATTGATACCTTTGTCCCTCTTGTTGGAATTTCATGGTTAATTCCTAAAAATCCTTAAGAATGGGACCCAAAGAGCATAACCATTCAACACCTAGCACAATGTCAAAACCACCCATTTCAATGGAAAACATATGAGATTTTAGGTGGTAATGTCCAATTTGAAGACGTACATTTTCACAATGCCCACCACATTTCATGGATTCACCATTGGCTATCATGATTTGAAAATTATTGACAGCACAAATATAGCAATTGGTTTGCTAGGAAAAGCGATGATGAATAAAATTGTGGGTGCTACCACTGTCAACAAGGATGATGACCTTCCTATGCTTAATATATCTAATAATATTGAGGGTTTGTGGAGCAAAGATGCCAATGAGGCCATGAAAAGAAATGAGTGGGTCAACTTCAGGTGGGTTAGCGGGCTCCTGGGTAGTATTAGGAAGGGAGGGATATTCAACAAGGGGAACTGTCACATCTTCTTCCAGAACATCTTTGAAAATGGCCATAAAAAGATTTTGTTCCTTACACTTGTGCCCCAGAAAATATTTTTCATCACAATTATAGAAAAGACCCTTCAGTTGGCATTCAACCATTTCATCCCTAGTTAATTTCTGGACCTTGAGGGGAGAGGTTGTTATCGATCTAATCAGTAAGTGCGGACTCAAACATATCTCCCTAGTCTCATCCTGAAACTAGAACAAAACAAGACAAATTATAAAACTTTCCCTAAGTTTTAATTATCAAGCATACTAACTAGCAAGAGATAAATGACATACCTTTTAAATGTCGTTTGTCCTCGCTAGTGTCATCCTTGCTCCATTCCAAGGATTGAACCTGTAAAAACACACAACCCAACGAAGTGAAAGAAACAATGTATACTCAACAAAACCTATGTATGTGATGAAGGACTAATACAATAAAATAAGACCAATTTTATGTGAAATAAATATATTATTGTATTAAAGAATGTGGAAAAAAGATACAACCATATGCCTTGATGTTGTCAAGTTCCTTTCAACAGTTTCTTTCTTCCCACACACTTCTTTCTCCATGGATTCTGAGATCAACAATCTATCTTGACAAAGAAAAACTCAAAGCCACTCTAACCAAACTAACAATCTCAAGCCAAATTTCCAATCCAACTTTCTCCATGAGAGCTCCTCTCCTTTCATAAGTGAAGAGGATAAGGTGAGGAGGTTAGGATGATCCCACTAAATATAAAAATTGAGTAAGATCCAAACCGATCGGAGGCCATCTCACCATAGAAGCTTCTCCTTATAGAAGCATCGAGCCATGAGACATACATTGTGGATCTCTGTGACAATACAATATGAATATACTCCAACACAAACTGAATCTATCAGAAAAGATCCAGGGTCTTCATCTCCACCACTCTATAGTACGAATCTAACCATGTGAATACATGTGCTGAAGTCGAACATGGTATAAACCACTTGATTACCGGTCACTAATGAATATCATTAACAAGTGTGAGGGAAATCACCATTAATGTCAATGACTCCCAAGGTACTCTAGTACAAACCAACTAATGTGAATTAATGAGATGAAGTCGAACACTCGGTGGAATCTCCCGATCAAGGGTCAATAATGAAAACCCATTGTTGAAAGTGAAGAAACCTACCATTGAGGCATGCAAGTTCCAAGGTACCAATTAGTTTCTAAGTCTAATTCTCGGATAATGAGTTGAAGTCGACAGGAAAAGACTCGTCACATGAGGGCCTTCATGCATCCCTCATCAATGACATGAAACATGTGAAAATATTTGAGGTAGATTAGAGTAACAAGTGATTCAAGACTGACTCAGGGATGGCCAACGCAATAGAAGGATTTCTAGTTTGAACTTCTCTTTGAACATATTGACGACACGACAATTGTCTTGGAAACACTGACTCAACAACAGGGATCACAGACCAATTTGTAATCTTATAAAGGATTATGATCAGGAGACAAGTGGATTTTCCAACCTAGACACAAAGAGAGTGAAAGGATGTCATGTTCAAAAGTGACTCTTCCATAGAATACAGGTTTAGATACATTTCTTTCCCAAATTTTCCCCCACCATTTCTGGCGAGTACCTCTTTATTATTACACAAGCTTGAGGAGGATAACATATGATTGAATCGTAAGCTCAACCTTCAGATGAGTCCCTGAGAGTATGTTTAACGAACCCTAGGAAGGAGTGGTTCGATCCCATATGGGTCTTTCGATGTTTTTTTTACGAGTCCAAAGAAAGTAAACTCAGTGGTTTTTCATATTTAAAAAGTCTGAAAAACACTTAAAGGAGACTCCAAAATGTCCTTTTTCGTAAAGTAATCCGACGAGACCGAAAAAGAGATAAACTACCATTCACCAAACATTTTCTTCAAATAATTTAATGAGAATGAAAAGAACAAGATCACTCGACAATTTTTCATGTTTAGAGAGTCTGAAAAAAGATTAAAGGCAACTCCAGGGGGTTCCTTTTTCATATAACCTTTACGAGTCCGAAAAAGTGATAAAAGTTTACTCAGTTACATTCTCCTGTATTTACGAGCATGAGAAAGAACAAAGACTAAGCTCGATATTGTTTTCATTTTTACACAAACTCAAAACAAAACAAAACTATGCTTGGGATAGATTTTATTTTTACACAAGATTAAAACTAAACAAAACTAGGCTTGGACCTAGTTTCATTTTTACATAATGTTGAACTAGAGGAAACTATGCTTGAGGTAGGTTGTTTCATTTTTACACAAGCTTGAACCATAGAAAAATATTCTTGGAACTTCCCAACTCATTATCCAGGGATGGTTGGTACTTAGCCCCTAGCTTAAGAATCTACACGTTTAACTTCAACATGAAGTCTAGAGGCTGAAAGCATTTCCCCCGAAGCTTTGGTTCATCCAACATCACATGAGGATGAAAAGAAGATTCAAATACTAAACGTAACGAAGTACTTGACTCAATGGAAGAGGGGAGAAAAATTTCATTTCATTTTTTAATGAGCTTTTCATAGAGAAGAAAAACTATGCTCGAGAATCTAGGTTCAATCCCCACACCATTGTTTCATTTTTTAACGAGATTGACACATAAGCAGGAACTATTCTCGTAACCTTTGTTTCATTTTTTAACAAGGTTTTCATAGAGACAAAAAAACTATCCTCGTAACCTCTGTTTCATTTTTTAATGAGGTTTCCACAAAGACGTAAAAACTATCCTTGTAGTTGGTTTCATTTTTTAGCGAGCTTGAAATCAGAAAACCATGCTCAACAGAATCTTGTTTAGCATGGATTCCAAGAGGAAAATGCTCTGGAAGGACACCATGTCAAGGGAAAAAACTCGTTCATGGACTCCAGGAGATCTTCACTGGATGGAAGAACAATGCTTTGGATAGACACCATGTCGAGGGTCGCGACGGGGGTAAGGAGATCAAGCTCTAAAGACCCTATCGAAGATATTACCATGTCAACTACTGGATCTATGTCATAAGAGACTGATATTAGAGAGAGAGGCTCATATTCATCAACAACTAAAGGCATGGGAGACAACGCCACATAATTGACCTGTGGCAGGAGCGATATCGTCTACATATAAGAATCGTTTAGGGAGTTAATCGAGTTGATGGTTAAGTCAAGGATAATGAATGAAAGTTCATCAATAGTCACCACTCTTCCATCTCGTGGGAAATATATCACATGAAAAAGAGTGGACACTATAGCTTTCATGGCATAGACATAATATCTCCCGAGGAGTAAATCAAAATCCAAGGGGTCTTGGACTACCATAACATCAATAAAGACAGTTTTCCCTCCCAAAGTTACAGGAAACTGAGGAATGACTCCTAAAGGGTGACTAGTTCTTCTGTTAAAAGATAACAGATTCTGTGTAACTGGCACAAGATGAGGATAACCCAAAGCTTGCCAATAAATAGAGGACAAAATACTAACGGATGATCCTTCATCTATCATCGTCTAAGGAATGTCCCGACCACTAACTTGTATTGTAATATTGAAAGGAATGTGAGAGGGAAGATGAGGTCCAGTTAGAAAACCCCAATAAAAAAGGACGACCTCATTACTTGGAGGGAGCTCTATGGAAGAAGGAGGAATACCCCCGAGCACAGACTAATCGGTAAGTGTAGACACAGACAAATCTCCCTAGTTTCATTCCGAAACTAGAACAAAACAAGACAGAATGTAAACATTTCCCTAAGTTTTAATTATCAAGCATACTAACTAACAATAGATAAATGACATACCTTTTAAATGTCATTTTTCCTCACTAGTGTCATCCTCGCTCTGTTCCAAGGCTTCAACCTTTAAATAGACACAAGCCAACGAAGTGAAAGAAACACCATATACTTAACAAAACCTATGTATGTGATCAAGGAGTCATACAATAAAATAAGACCAATTTTATGGGAAATAAATGTATTACTGTATTAAAGAATGTGGAAAAAATATACAACCATATTCCTTGATGTTGTCAAGTTCCTTCCAACATTTTCTTGCTTCCCACACACTTCTTGCTCCATGGATTCTGAGATCAAGAATCTATCTTGACAAATAAAAACTCAAAGCCACTCTAACCAAGCTAACAATCTGAAGCTAAATTTCCAATCCAACTTTCTCCATGAGAGATCCTCTCCTTTTGTATGTTGAAGAGGATAAAGTGAGGAGGTTAGGATTATCCCACTAAATCAAAAAAGAGAGTAAGATCCAAACTGATTGGAGGCCACCTGATCATAGAATATTATCCTTCTAGAAGCATCGAGAAGATGCTCGTTTTTCCCATGTACAAAAATCATCGCACCCTTGGAACAGAGCAAAGTGCGATGAAGTCAGAGGCCAGGTTTAGTACAACATGTAATGATCTGGAATCATCACACCCCTAGAACTGGAAAGGGTGAGACGATCCTCCTTATCAGGGTTTTTACAAAGGAAAATATGATTTCATCTCTCAGGAAACGTTCTTCTCCCTTCTTTCCTCAGTAATTCAGGCCACTGATCCCTTTGAAGACACCAAATTGGTTTACATCATTAAAAGTCATAGGGATGATGAAAATAATGTGTAACAATGGATGTGAGGTTAGGATTAGTGGGTCGAGGGTGAGGAACGAAAAAGGGTTTTTTGTTTTGGGAAAAAACAACTTGTTGGACCTCTTTAGCACATTTAGTAGCTTCTGACCAAGTCTGAGGGCGGGCCATGAGAACCTGGGATCGAATTTCATACTTTAGGACACTAATAAATCATTCAAGAAAGAACACATCTGAAATTCCCTCGGTTCGAAAGTCCAAATGATCAAAAGAAGTTATAAAGTATTCCACTATTCCTGACTATTTCAATTTGGTCAAACAACTGAGATAGTGGGTATTAGTGTCAAAGCGGTGATAGAGCTCTGCAACAAACTTGGTCCATGCAATATACCCCTGAAGTGATTTTTTACGCCATTTACACCATTTCCATCATTCAGGATCTAGATAGAGGACAACATAGTGAAGTTTTTCCAAATCATCAATAATACCATGCAAAGAAAAACAATGCTCAATTTGAGTGAAATAACCCGTGGGATTGAAACCATTAAATTTACTGACCTTAGCGTGGAGAAGACGAGGGTCACAATGAAAGGAGTTGGATTGAAAAGGAATATAATGAGAGGAATGAATATCATATGGTTTGTTTGAGGACGAAGGACCCAAAGTGTGGTTCAACAACTGGTCAACAACAGACTGGAGAGTGTTAAGTTGGTTCATGAATTTGGCCTCCATGGTGTCAAATTTGTGTTGGACTTCGTTCTCGAATTGTGCAAGGAGGGAATTGGTAGGGACAATATCCAATGTCACATGATGGATGGATTCATGGGCTTGATTGATGGAAGCTTCCAGGTCTTGGTTGCGAGTGGTGTCCATTTGGAGAGGGGGAGTGCGGGTAAGGGAAACGGGGTGGGTGGGACCACATAAAATGACTTATAAGTGATAGATACCACGATGATCAGGGAAAGAAGGGAAATATAATGGAATAGGTGGAAAAATAGGGAAATTGGAAAGGGGTCAGGTCCACTGAAAAAAAAAGGATTAAAAATGAAAGATATAACTGCGATCAGGGAGAAAAGGGGAATCCAATGGGATAGGTCCCAAAGAGGTGTGTCGGTAGGATCACTATTTTGTTTTTAATCCTATGGAGTTATACTCCTATGGAGTTATACTCCTATATGACTAATACTATAGTGATGAAATGACCAAATGATTAAAAATAAGAAATGTGTAGTAATTTTGCAACCAGAATGCAGAAGGCATAGTTGCACGACAATAGATCTTGTCTGTTCTATTTTTTGTTTACGTCCCAAGGGGCAAGGTATTCAGGGTTTCTATAGAAAAGGTTTTTCCCTATGCTATAACTATATAATATACATGTGGGGTCCAACAATGGTACCCAACCCAATATCTCAGGGCACCAACTAAGGAGGCTAGACCATTCCCTTAGCCGTACCACCTGACTACCCAAGTACTATAGAGTATCTTCCCGAGTGTTGTTCTCGGTGGCACTATAGCAGTCAAGCGGCCAATCATTTTATCTATAGAGGGCTTCAAGATATCTAGGTCGATCTGTATACATGTGTTGTCTGATGTGCTACCACTCGAAGGGGTACCAACAAGGATTACAAGGGTGGCCAATAGATGTGCACTTGAGTACCACTTGTATTTTTTGCATGTATTACTCCTCGACCATGGGTTTATGTGCATAAATACATATATTTGTATCTTTAAGACGTTGGAATACGTCTCTACCCTGGAAAAAAATTAACCCACATTTTTTTTCTAAGGAAAGTTCTCTGATACCACTTTTAAGGTACCAGGTCTATTATATTAGCAGAAAAGAGAAATAATACAACAAATAACACCCATATAGAAACAAAAGACAAAAATATTGCAGAGATAACAATGAAACAACAAATTATATGGAACCACAACACCAGAATTATACCTTTATTGATAGGAAACAAGGTTCACTTGCCTCTTCGAGGGGGAAACCTCCAATAGAGCAGAGCTCTATTACAATAATTCTTCAATACAAAACTTCTCATACCCTCTACTCCTATTTATACTAAATATATCTATCCAAGAGAACGATATAGAGGAAGATCCTTCTAGAAGCAAAAGCTTCTATTAGGTCTTCTTACATATGACTTATTCCTCCTTATTGCTAGGCCTTATTAATATTGACCTTTATTACATGGAAATATATTATTCTACCCACTTGAGGGGTTAGGTAGGTTAGGTCCCTAACAGAGATGCATTAGAACACTTGTAGATTCATCCAATAGGATCCAATGATGTAAACCCGATGTTGGAAATGCAAGGGATGTTACCATTGATGTATACAAGACCCGAGGTACTATCTGGTTTCTAGATTTTGATCCTGGATAATTCTTTGGTGTCAACAGGATGAAATCTATCAAAGGAGGGCCTTGATGTATCCCCCATCAATCGACATGAAACATACAAAGATAGATGTTTTGTAAAGTAGAGCATAACTTACTCAGGGATGATCGAGATAAATGGGTTGAAGAACTAAAAACGGCCGACACATGCAAACTTCCCTTGAAAAAAACGACATGAAAAATAACTTGACTTGGAAATATTGACTCAATAATGACCAAAGCACTTTCCATGGGAGACTGGAAGAATGAGCAGTCAACGAAGTCTAAAACTTAGGCAGATGGTAGTGATTCATAAGCAATGGATAACCCAACTGTGGTACATAGACATAAAATAGGTGTGTTATTCAAGGGTGACTTAACGAACGACTGCCATTTGTGAAGATGACTAGACTAAAAATCCCTCAAATTCTCCCCCACCATGAACAATGAGTACCCCCTTTTTTTTTATGAGCTTGAGAAGGATAAAAAATTCTTGATATAGCTCGTCTTCAATGAGTCCCTCATCACATGTTTAATGAACTTGAAGAAGGAGAGGTTCGATCCCATATGGGTCATTCAATGTATAATTTTATGAGTTCAAAGAAGGTAAACTCAATGGTCTTTTCACATTTAGAGAGTGTGAAAATAACTTAAATAAGACTCCAAGGGTATTATTTATCGTAAATTTAGTCCCCCGAGCCCGAAAAAGTATAAAACAATACAAGGGAGAACTCTTCTAACCAAGGTTGAATAGAGTATTACTTTTTCATAATTAGTCCATCTGGTCCAAAAAAGGGTTAAAATTACATTGATTAGACGTCCTTTTGAATCCATTTAACGATTGTCAAAGGAAACAATCTCACATGATAAAATTTTCATGTTTAGGGAGTCTGAAAAAAACTTAAAGGAGACTCCAGGGTGTACCTTTTTCATTGTTGGTTACCGAGCATGACAAAGGGGTAATATTAATCTCATTTGGAGAGAACAAGTGGTTTGAAACAAAGTTCTAGACGCATGGAACATGACTTAAGTGATCGAATGCAAGAAGAAACATGACAAATCATGACCACTCATAACAACAGTTCTCGTCCAGGGTTGTTGTAAAATAGAAGAAAATAGTTAGTAAGTAGTCAAGCATGGGTGTGGTGCAATAAGAAATGGAAGAAAATGGTGATGTAGCACCAATAAGGCGCGATACAACAATACTAATAAAGTGTGACCATTTAAACAACAAAAATGGTGGGAACCTCCTCCGGGAAGGGTACAAACATATATGGAGAGAGAGTGAATGCGGCTCAATTTTGGGGTTTAAAGCACTACAAAGGGTTCTCGAGAAATGTAGGGAAGAACCTATCCCTATATTCCATTTTGGGAACATGTACCTAAATTTCAATGGATTCCCCCATATTTGTAAGAAAAACATCCCTAGAATCCTGTCAACACATGTAAACTAGATTCCAAGGTCAAAACGCATAGTGAAATCCAAAAAAGAAAATATTTTTGGATTTTTTTTGGATAAATGAAAAACAAAGACACTCATACCACACACCTATGTATAAGGTACTACACATATTGATAATTTGTGCCAAGTATATCACATTACTAGGCTCAAGCCAAGGATATATTTCATAATTGATGAACTCGTGAGCCATCATTGGCATTATATGGAACACCATGTCACGACCATGCCACATAGGAATAATTTTTTGCATACAAAGATATTAATCATGAGTGGTTTTATGAGCTATGGAATCTCCTTTACAGGATGCATCAAGACATAAGGGAAGTAAACAAAAAAATCTTTGACAGAAGGGATAGTGGAGAATTCGCTGATAGGTTCTCAAAAATATAACCGAGGTGGAAAAGGGTCAAGACTGGGAGGTGTACTGGATGTCCCAACCAATGCCCCTAGCTTCGAATCAAGAATAATTGTGTTATCTCTCATTGGTTCCAAATAAGGGAGAAGGAAGGTGCAATGATTCTCATCCTATCTGAAATGATCAATGGAAGCCATGACTTCAGGAAGGGCCTCTTCCGAAAGAAACTTAGTATCTAGGAAATCATGTGAACTGAGAGATTAAACAACCCATATAGGCGAAGAAGGTTTATCACACTCCACATGAGGATGGATTTATTGACCAGTATCAACGGATGTTGATGGGATGGATTCTCCATTTGAGTTAACATCCTTAGTATGAGGTACCACCCAAGGATCAATTGACCCAAGGGATTCATCTATAGATGATAAAATCATGTTGATAGGAGCGATATGGGTAGTTTTGAGTGAAGAAAGGGGGAATATACCCATAATATAGGGATCTTTAAACATACCTATACGAACACTTATGTACACCCTATAAGACTCACCTATAAAAGTACGTTGGTGCTAGGATTAGCTCACAACTTAGGTGTGAAATAATCGAGTTGATCAATGGTAACTATATTTCCTTGATGGGGAAAATGTATGATGCAGAAGACAGTGGATGAAACAACCTTCATTGTGTAGAACCAAGTGTGACCCAAGAGAGGATTATAACCAAGTCTTTCGTCTACTAATTTGACTTGTACAGAGACATCCTTTCCCCCAATATCAATGGATAACGAGGTATGAATTTTGTGGGGTTTGAAAAAATTCCCATCAAAATGTTTTAGGATGGTTTGATATGTGGTGACTTGAGGAGAACCAAGGTATTTCCAACATGACAAAGACACAATGAAAGTAGCCTACCCTTATATGATCACCATATGAAATATATTCTTGTTAATACATCCAACCGTGATTTGTAATGCTAGTTGGTGTGAGAGACACGGCTCACTCTATTCTGTGTCAAAGGAAATAATGTTTGACTCCAAAGGGTTGATTCCCCCTATGGATGATAGAAAGGCTTTTCGTTTTGAAGGACGACTTTGAAATACTTTGAGTTTTTCTATGGGATATGGTTCCTAGGAAAGATCTTCCACTATGCTATAGTGTTGAGCTACCCAAGCATTCATATTATTGGTAGTTCATTAAAGTACCCCTTTTGGAGGGTGGATTGCGAGTTCAAAAGATGGTTTATCAGAAGTGAGAGGGTCATTGGGTGGTGTAATCAACAAATGATCCTTAGATGAAGGTTTCCCTTCTTGGGAGTCATAGTTATTCACTCTATTGCATAGTGACATCGTAGATTTAACCATCATAATATTCACGGTTGAGGTCTCCATGTTGCCTCCAGGTGGTCGTGTAGGAGCTTCTGCTACCATTTTCTATTTCCAAGGGGGAAATGATTGGTTAATACTGTTGGTTGGGAAGCATATCCCCCCTCACTCGAGGTATTTATGAACCTCGATAAATTGAGGGAAATATTTGGTGAAGTGGTCCTCCTTACATACCACGCAAGAATATTTTTCCTTTCTTTTGACCCTAGCATCAAGGTCTTGGGTTTTTGTACTCTCCTGTTGGTTAGAATATTTTTTTATTTACCCTTATTTTTCTTCTTGCCTCGAGGTTTCTGATATCAAGTGGATTGAACCACATTCAACTCAAAGAATTGTGCAGGAGAGAGAGGATATTGATTATTGGTACTAGTCTGGGATGAGGCTAGGGTGGAGGCTGGATGTCCTTGTTTCCCAATTGATTGGGTCACATAATATAATTTTATGGAATCTATCATGCCATTGACATGGGCTTATAGGGATGGATTTAACAGATAGTTCGATGGTCGAGGAGAATGAGGAATAATATCATATAGTGTGCTAGAATTGGAATATACCAAGTCCAAATATTGAGCATGATTGATTGCATGCTCCTTAGTAAAAACACCTCCCATGGCGACATCTCTAGAAATGGGTGGCAAGAGTAACTTAATAAACCAATATTCCAAGAGTTGGTATGGAATTGCGGCTTTAATAAACTGTTATTGTTGCCTCCATTCATGAATATGATCAAAAATATGAGGGGAGGTGAATTGTCGAAGCGAGGTTAGAAGTTCAGTATCGGTCTCATACCGGATTGGTAGTTGGAAATGAGTTATAAATTCCATAGAAAGAGAATTAAAGTTGACAAAAGAGTTTCATAGTACCTCAATATAGCATTTTTCTACTGAACCTGTGAGATTTCTCTGGAAAAATATTAATCGAATAGAATCGTCCATCAAGGAGTTAGAAGAACACCAAATATGGAAGGTCATCACTTGAATGTTAGGATCTTCTCCAGGATTCTCGTTGAACTTCGATATGTCGAAGGAATGTTTGGCAGGGATGGGTGGCCATAATGGGGCATGTTTTATGGAATCGTTAGTCAAATGTGATAAATTTGGTAGATCTAATGTAGCCAAAAAGGGAACTTGTCAGTTTGGTTGTGAATACTAGTAGTACAGATGTGGCATTAGGGTACCAGTAGGACCATATACAGGTTGTGATGGAATTGTAACACCTAATAATCCCCCTATATACTATTATTGAGAGGTTTTGGGAGTAGCAAACATGGGGTTCACTATTTGAGAGAGAAAATATCCTTGACGAGGGATTCCTATTAGATTAGGTTGTCCCCATGGAGTCTTGGAAACCATTCGGTACTGTAGTCCAGTATAAATCCCAATAGGTACTGAAGTAGAAGCGATGGAGGGGCCTACCAGAATGTCCTGCCCCCAGGATTGAGGTTGTATTCCAGTAAGGGATTGTCCCCAAACTGGTTGCTTCCCCTAGACTGGTTGTTTCCCCCATGCTAATGATGGCCCCGCAACTGAGGGTTTCCCCTAGTTGGTTGTTTCCCCCATGCTGGATGTTTCCCCCATGTTGAAGAGGGCTATGTAGCTGAGGTTTCCCATCTGAATAGTTTGTGTAGGATGAACATTTTGTGTGACTATCATTGGGTTACCTACTTGACTGGGAAGGGGAAAAAACAAGCTACTAATCGCAGGGCTTGAGGTAGAAACACTATTGGCCACCTGACTAGAGAGAAAAGGTATAGAACATCCAAGAAAATAACTTGGCGTGAACATATATGAAACCAAGGTGGTGGGAACAAAACTCAATCCATGTGTGAAAAGAGTTGTGTTCACGGGTGGTTGTGATCGGGAAACTTGGTTAACGATGTTCCCCACAAAGGAGAAGTGCTAGTAGTAGTGATGTGTGCAGGAGAAACTATATCAGGATCAAGTGTCAGTATCACTATTCCATCTGTATAGTTAGGTGTTGGTGCATCCATGCCAGAATATCACCTACTTTACATATTGGGTGGTAAGCGGTGAGAAGAAAAAGAATCAATAAATCTTGTTGAAGGAAGTTCACCAAGTAGTGGGCTATAAAGACCAGTAAAAAGGGGATTTGCGGGAGGGATAAATAATTCCTCAATGATTTTGACTTCCCCTTCAGGATGGTCACTTGGGGGATCTATTCTCCCAATTTAAGAATAAACATCTTCATTAATGGTTCCTTCATTTGAAGGGTTGCATGGAAGATCATGTTCTTGAGGTTCCAACGCTGGCATTCTCCAAGATCTTCAGAGACCTTGATTGGCCATGGTGAAAGTGCAATATAAATAATGATCCCTAAGGCCAACTATGAATTTTGAAAGAACACACCCCTAAGAAATCTAAAGGCAATCAACCAAGAAAACAATAAGTGAAAGGATCTTCCCAAGACAGGATATCAAGTTGTCAACAAAGATATGAGAAATAATAACGATAATCCTCACACAAAAATTCCCCAAGATGAAACTACGAGCCCACAGGAAAATACCCTCAGGGTTTGTTGAAGCTAAGATTGAATGTTTGTCATAGGTACCATAAGGAATCCCCCTTGTAGTCACCTGTGTGGAATCCTAGGAGAGGTTATTATGTCTACCAGTTCACAATGAATAGTCAAGGGGGTATAATCGACAGTCAAGACTAGAAAATGGGCATGGGAAGGCTAGACAAAAATTCATGACCCAAAAACTAAGAATAAGTGGTGTTACCCTAGGACTTGCCACTCTTCAAAGCCCCAAACTTGCAATAATACCACTAGGCAAAAGGAAGAGGATAAATCTCAACCGATCGCTTCGCTTGACCTTTTGTTTGACTCTTGTGTGAGGGGAGTTGTCCCAACTAACACTAATTGCTAATACTATATTTTTACTCTCTCTAGTATTCTACAGTCTCATTTAATAGCCTTCGATGGTTTACTCACTTCACCCTAATCCAAAGACCCTATCCTTATACTAATGATGGTGTGTTATAAAAAAAAAGATGCCTAATTAATTTTATTAAGAACATTGGTTAATTTTAATGGTTGTTTTACTCAATATGGTGTACGGAGATGAAACTGTTGAGGTGATGATTCGACTCGAAAAACATGTAGAAAGAATGAGATGCAACGATTTCTCTTTCAAAGAATTCTATCTGAGGGAAGGAGAAGAGATATTTTTCTTATTAATGTTAAATAAACACCCAAGAGAATGAAGCTTTCACTTTTCCTTTATGAAATGGAGAAATTTTGAAATTCCAAACTATCAAATTAATGTCTCTAAAATTCCAAAATAAACACAATATCTAAAATATGTACCAAAAACACTCCACCTATGAAAGTAGGATGCAAAACGTTTTTTTTCTTTTTTCCAAATTGCATGAAAACTCACAAGAGACTCTTCTTTTTCTCTTGATTTCAATCAAAATGAAAGGATTCAATGACACTTGCAAAGAACTCAAAAGATAACGAATGTGAAGAAAACAAGCACCCAAGGAATAAAATATTCAATCACAAGGATGTCCTCAACATAAAAAACACAAGTTTTCAATGCTAATTTTTTTTTTTCAAATGACTTGAAAAAATGTTATAGTGATGACGGCTGGAACATATCTGAGGAAGACCTATGAGACTGTAAGGAAAGGCAAAAATCATATATGGGATAGATTTGAAGGATGTCCCTTCAAAAACAAATTTTTAATGGTTGTTCGTGCCTTGTCAGTTAATACAGAGCGAGCGGTCTCACGTTGCACAAGGAGAGACTTATAACCACAACCATTGGTCACACTTCTCATTGTGATTTCTAGGTGGCCACGAGCTATAATGGAGCAATTCGATACCAAAAGGGGTGTGGTATCCCTTTGTGCATGGGACACTCATGATCGTGATCGCATAAGTGTGAAAACTAATAGATCTAAGGCATATTTATCAGATATAAGACTGGACACTTTCAAATAGATTCAGAAAATAATTATGGGATAGAATAAAAAAAAACAGCGTGACTTAAAACAAGCAAGGATGTTGAGAATATGAATTCAAAATTGGAGGAAGAAAACTAAATAAACAGTAATGGTTTCCCTAGTATGGTCGCCAGTGTATTGTATGATAAATGTACCCTGCAGAAGTTACCTTCCTTAGGCTCTTCCTAGACCTAGACATAATAGAGATGCAAACTAAAAATTACCTAGATCTAAATAATACATGATGTAATCTCTAAGATGAAAGAATAGAGTACCTACTCAGTAGTTCAATGGTTGTCCTTGCACACTCCTTGGTCGATCAGTCCTTTGAATATGTCCTTCACTTTCATGAACGTAGATCTACACACATTAGAACTCCAACAAACACCTCTCACAAGATCAAATTTAACATGTATCAATAACTTATAAATCTAATAATGTGACATAAAAACATGAAATTATTAACTCTCTATAAAGATTGTAATCACCATATCCAATCAATTAGAGGGGGAAATCATGTGCATCTTCTATTAACAAAGAAAAAATCTTACAACTTACAAACAAATAGCTTGATGAAGCTTCTCCCAATTTCCTTGGCCAAGTTCTGTAATCAATCTAACATTATAAGTTTACTCTTTCTTTTTCTTCCCTTTTCCCATGAGAGGCCCTCAATATATAGGATGAAAGAGATGAAATGGTGGGTAACTCTTAGACACTCAAAATAACAAGCTTCTCGAGGTTGAATTGTAAGACATCCGAGCTTGATCCCATCTCATTGTAACCATTCCTAATTTGAGAATAATAGACCCAGTTGCGCCTTGCATTCCTATAGGATGTGACTGGTCATGATTTGCAAGAGAGCAAAGTGCGACCATCAATTTGGGTCACGATCTGTAAAAGGACAGATGGCGACCAGGAAAAAGGATTGTGTATACTTAAGGGAAAATTGACATAAGTAATTGTTTCAGCCTACTAACCTCTAGAGAATATCCATTGGGTAATCAGGTGGAAAATAACTATATGACATCTTCCATAGGCTATATCTTCGAATGTATAATGACGTAGAACCTAAAAATTTTAACAGGGGCAGGGGTACTTTGATATGCCTTTTAAGTAATCATCAATGTTTTTTGTTTGAAGCATCCCATAAACCATTTATAGAGAAAATTCCAAGATGACTCACTTGTAAAATGCTAGGATCAATGTTTTGATACGAAATGTTATGAACCAACACCTTGAGAATGATAAAAAATCAATGAATAATAGTCAAATTTGAGGGGAAAACCTCATTTTATAATATATTCAATGTATAAGATAAGATAACATGATCCTAAGGCTAGGTATCCTTGGTGTGTGTGTGTGTGTGTGTGTGTGTGTGTGTGTGTGT